>JAHDVE020002932.1:0-170787 GCA_022606495.2 Halesus radiatus | reverse complement strand
TTGTTTCATTCACATTCATACATCGTCTCATACATTCTCTTCTATTATTCCTATCTATTTGAATAAATATATATATTTTTTAAAGTTTTGATGTGGAGTACCTTATTATAAAAACCTCAAATTCCGATTACTTAAATATTCGTTTCTAATTAATTGGACTGAATAAATAATCGATGAATATAACGATATATAAATGCGTTAGAATTATTTAATACAATTTTTATTACTACACAACTAGCTGATGTGTATCCGACCTTGCTCTAGATTATTATTTTTTTTTATAAATTTATGAACTTGTGAATTCTTGCCTGTCGTTTCGGTGACATAATTGATTTTACAGCGAAAGTAATGCCTTGTGACGATTATAACTGTATATAAATAAAGAAATATTAATTTTAAAATTTTATTTCATTCCAAACATTTATTTTTTCAAATCGTATCTGAATAAAAAAGTTCTCAAGTAAGTACCTACTTGTGTTTTCCATTTTGAAAGTATTCTACCCAAACAAACCTTCCTCTTTTCATCATGTTATCAGTGGCTAACCAGAGTGGTATATCTATAGGCTAAGCTCAATACAACATGGCGGTTTCAACGTTTTTCATTCTAAATTCAAAACGTTATAACAACAGTTTTACTTATTGGATTTCATTTAAACTACTCTTTAATACTCTTGCTTCCCGGCACGAATAAGAATAAACTGTGCTATTTTCAGCGATATCGGTCGAGTAATTTTCGAGAAAATCGAGGAGGAGAGAGGAGAAAGGGCTGAAGCAAACACTTATTTTCTCAAGCCCATGGAAAAGCCAAGTTTCTCGAGAACACCGGGTTATTGCTGGTAGTTCTTCAGGGAAAGCTCCATTTGAATACATATAAAACATGCTTACATGTCGTGAATTGCATAAGAGCCAATCGACCAAATTAACAATTTTTCTGTTTAAAATGGTTGCTAATCAAACGAACCTCCGCTCTCTGCGTAGAGTTAAGGGGATAAATCAAACTATCAATTTAACAAATCTAAAACATTAAAGCAAAACTAATCAATACTTACACTCCACATTATAAAGCACCATACAAAACACCTTTATTATACAAAAAAATAAATATCTAAAATGGTACTATATAATAAATAAATTAAAATAAAAAAATTTCGGCGTACTTGAAATCTGCACAGGTTCATCAGTTCATTAATCAAGTGCTTTGGTAACGAAGATTTTGATAATCAATGATTCAATTATCCAACCAATTCGGGTCAGGTCAAGTTTCCAATTTATTAAATTATCAACATGAAATTTCTTCACCAATAAATTCTAGGAACCCACAACGATTAAAATATCTTGGTTATCACTGAAATAGAGTACCTAAATGATTATTGCGAAAGGGTGAAAATCGTGAAGAAATTAAATGTTCCAATTTAAGGTAAAACTTATATACCGATCATGAAGTCTTTTTGCATTTCAACACCAAGTAAATTAGGTCCACCTGAAGAAAAAAGTAAAAGCATAGATTTTTTTACTGTACTAAATTAGATTTTTTTTTTTTTAATCTTGTTTTTTTTTACAAAGTGTCTGATATGTCGGTTTGTGTGCTGTCCACATGGCGATATCTGCCCTGGACGTTTATGGAATGATTATGTACAGCAAGAAATCGTGCAATACAATTTTACATTCTTGCTCAACTTTTGCAAGAGGCAGCTTTTTGCATGATAAAAGAGCGTTCTATATTCTCGTAAATTGCTTTTTGAGATTTGTTATTGTTAAAGTTTCTAATGCTTGAAGGGTCAAGGCAACGACAGTGGAGCAAAAAACACTTCATGCTTTTGATGTGCGAAGCATTTTTTTTTTTTTGACGATAACTTTCTTTGAAACCACGAAATTTATTAGCAGTTTAGTTTATGTTGTACCCTGGCGATGCCTTTGTTAAGCGAAACCGGTCTGTCGTAAAAAAATTAAATAAAAGTGGGTGCTTTCTACGAAAATAATTTTGAGTAAAACCTTATTTTGTTTGCTAGTATGTACGAGTATACAAGTGTTATTTTAAGTATAAAAATGCAGCTTCTTCCCTTTCGGCTTCAGATAGATTAATATTCACGAGGGACAGATTTCATTTAGAACTTTCTACGTGTTGCCTTACAAGGAAAGTTAAGTTAAGCTAGAAAAGTTTTTCAATCTATATAGCACTACCTGATGTGTACCCGGCCTTGCTCGGGAATATTTTTTTTTTTTTTAATAAATCTATGAAATTATAAATTGTTGCTTGTCGTTTGGGTGCCA
The DNA here is from genome assembly GCA_022606495.2 of Halesus radiatus. Taxonomy (NCBI): domain Eukaryota; kingdom Metazoa; phylum Arthropoda; class Insecta; order Trichoptera; family Limnephilidae; genus Halesus; species Halesus radiatus. The sequence continues at coordinate 168,516 of JAHDVE020002932.1, read as the reverse complement.
TAATTGATTTGACAGTGAAAGTAATTCTTTGTTAAGACTATTACTATCTCTAAACAAAGAAACATTGATTTAAAAAAATTATTTTATTCCAAATATTTATTTTTATAAAACGTTAAATGTTTTTCATACTAATTTTAAAACGTTATATTAACAGTTTTACAAATTGGATTTCATTGAAACCACTTTCTAAACCTTCCCGGCAATAATAAGAACAAACTGCGCTATTTTCAACGAAACTGGTCTTGTAATTTTTGAGAAAATTGAGGACGGACAGACAGGCAAACATTCTTTTTTTATATTAAGCAGGCTTACAATATTTACATGGAGTTGCTTACAATATTTACATGGAATATTTACAATGTGAATATGGTCAAACTGACACTATTTTCAATTCGAAAAATACACAGAAGGTGATATTAGTAACTCTTCAATTATTTCCCATATTTTCGAATACAACAGTTACCTTTTTTTATTTTTTGGTATACCATTTGAGATTTGTCAATATTATCTTCAAATATTACAATGAGCTTTATAAGCTTCAATAAATTATTCCAATAAAATTGATTGATAATTCTAGACTTATTATAGACAAGTCAATAGATGGGTATATCCGAGTCACTAGTTAGGTTGCAAATAAATTCTGGCAGAATCTTGCAATCATACAAAAAGATAGCAGTAAAAAATATGGCTATTAATTTAAGATGAGATTAGTAATATATATATATATAATCAGCTCTTCCCGTAGTATGTTGATCTAGTAAGATTATAATGACCTTTGTTGATCTACTTTTAACACCGTTTATCTGGGCTCCGATGGAATACATCTGTACGAGTTGACAACAGTGCCTTAATATATATTATATATATATATATAAAAAAAAAATTACGTATCTTATTTGACATTTGTTAACATTATCTTTAATGATTAAATGATATTATTTTCACGCATGACAGTCATATCCACAATATGTCTATTTTGAGTATTTTGACCTTAAATCCAAAATAAATTTTTGTATGAAACAGGCCGCGCAGTCGTTCCCCTTAAACAACAAAACAATTGCTGCAGCGAATTCACCATTTTCCCGTGTCCTTCAAACATTTAATAATCTTTGTCCCAACCTAAATCTCGACATATATTTTGACTCCATACATTTAAGAAAAATATTATTCGTAACATCAATGCGCAATCACAACTCTCCAGTATACTCGTATAGCACTATTCAGACACATAGATGCATACACACACATATACACATACTTTTTATCTTTACCATGTATCATTCCCCAATAAATAAATAAAAAAATAAAAATATCCCCTTTTGTAAGGATCAAAATAGTAAAAGGTTAATTAAAATGTTATCAAATTTCAAGTAAAAGTTCATCTAACTAAACAAAAAACCATTAAGCTTGCATATCATAATCCTCGGGGCACCTATCGCATTTTCTCACAGACTGAGAAACAAACTTCATAAAAATTTGTGCGAATCAAATATTAAAATTAAATCAATGTAAGTGCAGAGGGCAGTTATGCGTCACTCGCCAGTGGCGCTGAAATAGTTAATATGCAATATTTCTGCTTCCACCTACGGCTATGCCTCAATACAGTCAATACCATATAAGGAAAGTCGTCGGACCACCTCACAACCGTCCACTCTATCACAGGACAACTCCACGCGTATTAGGTATGACAGAGAAAAGTTATCAGTTTACAACTAAACAAAGAAAAGACAAAAATATCTTTTTAGGTTGAGTCATTATACGTTCAGCGACCCGTTAAAAGCCTTAAATTAGCATTACGTCATAATGTAATGTGTGTGATATTATCGAATGCGATCAACTCACTTTTTGCAGCCCGATACAAAGTCGTGTTGCTCCGATGCGTGACATTAGCGAGAAAGTGACCACTTAACTTTTGGTTAATACATGAGTTATCATTTGTTAAAGTCACCGACCGAGTGGTCGATTTTTAATACCAGCATAATGTGGGGTCACTGATACGTGTTTTTGCATTTTGGATGACGATATCACCTCATTTTTATACCTCACTCCAACATAGACAGATTTCATGCTATAAATATAAATTTTGCAACAGAGTGGTGTTTTTGTCGGTCACACTAACAATTCGCGACCAAAAAAATGTTAAAAATTAATGCGTTTCCGAAATATAGTTAAACTTAAATTATCTTCAGCTTAAATTTACATTAAAAGATCAATTGAAGTTGACATCGAATATAATAAGTAAACGCATTAATTAAAAGCTTTTCAAAAATATTACTATTTACAGTCAATTAAAATACGAAAATCAGTCTTTCATGTATTTAAAAAAATTATGGTGATAACGTGGATTGCCTATATATGAAAATATGTGCGTTTTAAACATTGTCGATTTCTATTTTCTTATATCTTGTACCATATTTACAAAAACTGTCGTGTATTTGGTTACACCGTCGCAAAAAAATCTGACAGCTCGCAACAACTTTCTTAGTGTTGGGCGTATACTCCAAGGATCTTTTAGAAAACTTCATACGGTTGAAGTAGGTACCGTGGTGCAACGAGAATTTCATCATAATAAATATTATTTCAAAACCGAACAAAAATATTTTTTGTAGTTTCCTACTCGGTTGCTTAAAAAATTGAAAAGGAATTTTTTTTTCAGCAGATTGGTAAAATATTACAGTAATTAAAAAATATATACTACAATACATAATAACAATTTGAGCCAAAAATAAAATCAAAAGTGAAGTAGCAATATGTATTTATCCGGATGTTATTCCATTCACATATATTATTGTTAACTAAAATTAAATAAAACCGTGGTATTTATCGTAAATCATGATAAACGTTACCGAGATATTAATTTCTAAATAAAATATTATTTTAAGAATAGATGGATGATTCATGAATCATTAATACAACCTTTTATTCATGTCAAGCCTTGTTTCATAAATGCATGCCAAAAAAATATATTTCCTCCATAACTCGAATGAGACTAGGTCACACTTCCTGTCTTAGTCATCTCGCCAGATTCCACATAGTCAGCTCGCCTTACTGTGATGAGAGGATACTATGGACCATAATTTCTTTGTGTGTCCTATCAATTACCAATTTCCAAACTTTATGCATGAATTGATAAACCTTAAAATTGATCTCCCTACCAGTATTCCCTGCCTTCTAAGTCTCAACTCCCCCCAAATTAACAATATATTTATAAAAATGGCTTTAAAATTTCAGTCATTGGGAATTAAAAAAAAAAATTTACACTGTAACTTATTTTCACCAATTTTATTTGCCCAAATCCTGTTTAAATGTAACTAATTTTAAGAACAATCTGTAGTACTAAAATTTAACTCACCAAACATGGTCAAGATCGCTATTAATGGGTGAAAGCCATAAAATAATAAATAAACAAAAAAGAAGAAATGTTTTTAATAATATTACCTGTACAATTTTTGCACGATCATCTTAAACTTTATTATTTTAAAATTCGCTGAAGCGAATTTGAAACCTCCAGACTTTAAGTCAAATGAATACACCAACCGAATGATTAATTCGAAACATCTTTCGATAACTAAGATGATTGCGATTAATAAAAGCTCAGTTACGCCCATCACTATTCAAAAGCCAGTGCCTATCTAAATATATGGAATATGTTATATCATAATTAATCTCAATTTCATTTAAATGTTGTGTTTTTATCGCTCCAATGCGACAAATGTTTTTTTTTTTTTAAATTTTATAAGTGGGAATATTTTTGAGTGAACTTTATCCGATGCCACGAGCCCGTTATCGTGAAAATTGATCGCTAGGATTAATACCAAGGCTTTTTGGATCCTTTCAGCTTTCATCGAGATAAGCAAATCACTTTTGAAATTACTTTTAATACCCAATATTAATTACATGCAGTACCATATAAAATAAGACCTTTCGGCTTACTTGAAAGTATTTTCACGTGTGGGACCTTGTACGACTGATTATTACAAAGTTAATCTGAACCGTGCAATGCTGAAATTAACTGGAAATATCGTGTCGTAATATCCATTCGCTGAGCAAATGGTATCATATTCAGAAATAGATCAAATGCGTAGGAGATAAACTATTCGACCGGGCAACACATTATGCACGTTTTTCATGATGATTGAAAGCCTTGAATTTAGCAAAACTGTATAATTAACATTTACTTGTATTATGTCTCCTCTAAAAATGTTACGTTGTTGTGTTATTTTAACACAACACTTATTTTACTAATTGATAAACTAAAGTTTTTAAGACAAGATTTTTGTGCATAGCGCAAAGGGTAACAATTATTTTTATAAACAATAATTATTAGCCTGAAACACTCATCCAAATTGAAAAAACCTTCCTAGAAAAGATAAATGTCGCCGACAGGACTCGAACCTGCACCCTTCTGATTGCCGGTCAGATGCTCTACTGTTGAGCTACGTCGGTTTATCGCAAACCCGCCAAGTTAATCAATATATACTAGTGTTTCATTCAATAATTACTGTTTTTATTATATTTCACCTGTAAAAAACCAACTTTATTAGTATGAGAAAGGCTTGTAACGGCTAAATCCCTCAATAGATGGCGTCGAGACAAATTATGTCTATATTTTATCGGTGAAAAATGCTTTGACTTGTCAAATATTTTTTATTAATTGATAAACTAAAGTTTTTAAGAAAAGATGTATGCATAGATGTATGTATGATGTATGTATGATGAGTGCATAGCGCAAAAAAACTATTTTACAGCTTTGGTGAAACATGGCATTTTTCAAGTAGGTAACGCTTTCGCTGAACGTATTCGTACATTTGTACATTGTGTCATTTTCTTTTGCGATAAGATTTTCATTGGTTTGTTTAATAACGTTTTGGTTCTGAACCAAATTAAAAAGTATTGAATTAATTTCGTAAATGGTATCTACTAGCGAGATCATCGAGACATCTATGCAAGCAACGTGCACTTCTTAACGAATGTACTTTTTTTAAATCGATATCTATAAACATCAACAAATAACCCTGCCGATTATATTTTGCTACAAATGTGTTTAAAGGATATATCCTTACATACACGATGAGGAACTCAAATACACTTTGATTTTCATAACAATATTCAAGTTAAATGGCTGTATTTTTAGGGACTTTTTCGTGGTGGGATATATTTGTGAAGATTGTTTTTTTGACCACGTTAAAACGGGCTCAAATTGAAATGCTAAGAGGTCTTTACGATGTTAAACAAGATGACGTCACAATAGTTGTCAACCTCTCCACAATGCTCCGCAATGGCGCTGCAAACAGGGATAAATGACGTAGTGGACGTTTTGATAAGTTGGTATTTTAATCAAATAATTAAAAATCTACCTTGTTTACATCGCTTTTATAAATATAAATAAATATCGCTACGTGTTTCGACAGCAATGCTGTCATCCTCAGGAATATATGAATACTAAAAAATAATTTCAAGTATAGACAGATGATAAAAATTAGAACAATAATTTAAGAATATACAAATTATAAACATAAACAAAAATTAATTAAAGTTGGTAAGTAATTAATCAAAAATGCTAATAAAAAATAATTATAAAACATTGAATAAGAAAATTTATATTAGAAATTAAAAAATAAATTATTATTATTATTATTATTAATATTAATATGCAAATAAATTTAAGAGATAGCTATTTTTAAAAATATTTGATTATTCATTAAAATTAATTCGCTATTAATACTTTTTCTTATATCTAAAATTTCAAATTTATCTAATTGTAAACCGGTTGTATTTGTATGTAAAATTTCAAACCTTTATTTATATCGAACGAATGATTGGTTTCTAAAATATGATTTGCAAATTCAGAATATTTGTTATTATTTAAACACCTTGGTGTTCCTAAACTCTAATACTGAAATTTCTAGAAGTCTTTCCTATGTAAAAATAGTTGCAATCATTACTAATCAATTATACTAGGTATTTTAAACATTTTTATAATCGATTTATTAATTGTGCGAATAATCATGTACAATAAAACATGTGTGCATTCAAAAATCAAACAGGGTTTAACGGTCACGGCATGTTTTTAATATTTTTTTAGAATTCTTATTAATCTTATTGCATTATCATGTTCCTCTAGTAATATTTTAATATAATTACGAAATCTTACTTAAATTTTTTTATTAAACTTAAAATATACTTGACCAAATTCATATTCTTTATATAAAACCATGTACAATGTGACCTTAGAACGGGGTACCCCAGTAAGGTTTCATTTTTTTGCGATTTTTTTGTTAAACTTTAAGAAATAAATAAATAAAATCAATATATATTTTTATGAAGTGATGTTTTTACTGCGGTTCCTTGGACTGATTTTTTAAACGAAAACCTTTGCGGGGGAAATGAATTCGACGTGTTGATATAGATAAACTGTTCTGTTAGTGGTTTCTTAACCGACAATTTATTTTCCCTTCGATCTCTCTAAATACAGTTCTCCCATCAGATGAGTGTTGCTAGTCGATTAATCATCTGTCTATTTCTGTAATATGCCTGTTAGCTGTCTCGGATGACGTGGTGACGTCATGTTGAGCGATACCTGAGCAGGTACGCCCAGCGCCCAGGCGGCCTGTAGGTAGAGTAGACTGGTACCGAAGGCGCCTCTGGCATGTATTATTGTTTGTACATTACTGTACATTGTGTACGTGTTTTGTAGCAGCGACTGATTCATTTGATATATTTACTCGATTCCGTATGGACGAAACAGTCTTTATATGGTGTTAATTGCAGTATCTATGCTTTCGCTTCTAAATACAGCTGTTAGAAGTGTTATTTTGCACAGCAAAAATCATTAATACGTCGAGTATTTGTCCAATAAGGAAACCAGAAAATGAAACAATAAATTCTCGATATTCTTTGGTTATTTTTTAAAAATATTATTAGCATCAGCTTGCAATTGTTCAATGAAACACCCGTGATGCACGCGTCTTTCCTTGTAAAAAGTTTCCTAAAAAACTAAGCACTGGATTAAGTAGTATATACGGAAATTTCTGGAAAGCATGTCAAATTTACCGCAAAATGAGATCACACAAATGTCTCATTTAAAATTAGACGAATTTTAACAAAACCTCTAACGCCTTTTACGTTGATACAAAACAAATAAATAAAAATCATGTCTATAAAAAAATCCTTTTTAGTTTTCTTATTACTCTGTCTGTTTATACATGTTATTATTTTTTTATTCAATATAATACAATTAAAATATTTAATAGTACAGATATATCTTAATGGCTAATTACAAAAAAAAGTATTAATTTATTTAACAAAAAGTGCCCAACTCAATAGAGAAAGATTTCTCGTGTTTGAGTTAGGGAGCACCGCCATCTAGCGAGAGTAGTTAAAAAATAAATTAATAGAAATAAAAGTACATCAAGAATTTAATATAGATAGTGTTTGTGTTGTTGTACACGACAGTTACTACAAAATAGAATGCTAAAATTGTATAAATAATTATGTGTGTTACGTAAATGACCCGACAGCTATCGCGTTTCCTTGATAATTAAATGATACAGTAACCTAGTAAGGTCGATCATCTGCAAATCAATTTCAATACACAATCCAACATATTATCTCTGCGCCAACTACACAAGTCAACCTAGTTATTAACTAACTAACTAACCATCACGCTGTTTCTCCGCAAGAGTAGGCAGAGAGGACGGACCGCCAAACAACTCGCATACACTTCTTGCTCCATTCACATTCATACATTCCCTTCTAGTATTCCGACTCAAGTATTTGATTCCCTTGATCTTGCCATGTCTTCCTCGGGTATCCCTGGCTTCTTCTTCTTCCATTCACATTCGCGTCAAATATTCTTCCTACACTCCTTTCTTCGTTCATTCGCTTTACATGCCCAAACCATCTTTATCAGCCTTGCATTCTTTACGAATCCCAATATTTTTCACACGATCATACATAGTTTTATCACACATTCGTCTCAGAGATCTCATTTCTATGGCATTCAGTTTACTTTCATCCTTCCTCTGCCAATTCCATGCCTCACCTAACCTAGTTGAGTTGTTTTTATTGTTCTATTTAATGGAACATCTGTAAAATAGTGAGTTTTTATAAATTTCATGAAACGATGCATTTTTACTAGAACCTGCTGAATAGAATCACCGATGATCGATTGAGCTCTTGAACTAAATAGTCTCAGAACCTTCCAGATTTTGTATCGTAATTCCTAAGACAATAACGTCAACGTCGTAAAATTAATATCAACTGCATATTATTTATGCAAGGTGGAAAATCTGCAATTAGATCTAAGTATGAATGATCTTGTAACAATGTAACCACAGCTATCCTTATAAAATCATAACCGGGCATTTGCTAAACAAAAATGAAATGCGATTTAACTGTTTTTTTTATCAAATATAAAATTTGTTTTCGTAATTTTAAATTTTACTCTGACGAAGCATGGGATAAACAAAACCGACTGGTCATGATTTAAAAATGAATCTGTGGTTTAAAACAATTTAGTTGTTTTAATATTATTCAAACTTAAAATAAACTCCCGTTCACGTGGTCTAATGTAAACTTACATGTATATTATAATAAAACAAATATAAAACTTTTTTCCACTTTAATTTTTATTTGACCGTAACCGGGTTTCAGCTCGTTAGGGCCACCTTCTTTTATATTTTTTTATATTATATATATTATATTATATAAGTTTTATATTTATATAAGTTTTATATATATTATATAAGTTTTATATTTGTTTTATTATAATATACTATAATGGAATTCCACCATGTATTAACAGTTTCAAAAATAGAAACTTACATGTATTTACTTTTTACTTTAAATGTTATCATTCCTTATTTTTAATACTTATTACGCACGTCGTTTTTACATCTTACTCTGAATATGCTTAATCTGGGTACATTTTTTTTTATTTCACTAGAGTAAACTGTACATTTTAATGCCTTTATACAGTAAACCATTTTGTATTTGTGATTTGATTCTTTTTTTTAGTCTAATGTATTTTTTTATCTTGTGATTCCATTATCGCCTGAAATGGCGCGTTAAATCTTATTTATGGTTACTGTTTTGAACTTATAGAACTCTTAACTATTTTAAAAGCGCGTATTAGTTTCAAAATGTTGATAAATACTTGCCCTTGTGATAGGCACTGGGAGGCAGTTTGAAAGGTTTAGCTCAATAAGGAAGAGGTAGCACAACACGACTCAACACCCCCAAATCCATCTATTTTTTAATTTTTTTATTTATTTATTTTAGTACTTAAACAGGTAATATGCCCAAAACTTACATACATCAATTTTTAAAAATTAATAATAATTAAGGAGTAGAATAAAAAACAATATTATCTGGAAAAAATGATAATAAAACAAATGACAAACAAGTGAAAGATTGAAAACATATTATAGGTAGGTGTATAAATTAACTCCTTCATCACATTATCAGTTTGATAATAATGGTAAAACTTTGTTTTTAATTGATTAATTGTGTCATTAAAAACGTCTGTCTCATTATTAGAGCAGTGTATAGTATTGTAATTTCTTAATGTCGCGGTAAAAGAGAAAAATAACCCGTATTTATATGATGGGTTTTAATATAAAAAATGCATTTTATCCTCCTTGTTGATTTACTTAACTAACTAACTAACCGTCACGCCGTTTCCCCGCAGGGGTATGCAGAGAGGACGGAACGCCAAACAACTCGATCTTGGCATACACTTTTCGCTTCATTCACATTCATACATCGTCTCATACATTCTCTTCTATTATTCCGACTTCTGACATGGCCCGACTTAAGTATTTGATTCACTTGATCGTGCCATGTCTTCCTCGGACGTCCCCAGCTTCTTCTTCCATCCAAATTCGCATCATACATTCTTCTTACACATGCCCAAACCATCTAAGCGTCCCTTTCTTAATTTTACTCATTACGCTTACATCAGCCTTGAATTCTTTACGAATTTCAATATTTTTCACACGATCGTACATGGTTTTACACACATTCGTCTCAGAGATCTCATTTCTACGGCATTCAGTTTACTTTCATCCTTACTCTGCCAATTCCATGTTTCACTGCCATACATCAGGGTTGGTATCAGCACTCCATTGTGGACTGCTAGCTTGTTGATTTGTGATAAAATGTTTGGTGTATCAATTGACGCAACCTAATAAGAACCTAGTTTTAAAAAATTCGTTGAATGACAAATTTTATATTACGATCCCGAATATTGTGTGTAGGTTACCATAGCCCAGAACGCAAACACTGCTTCTAATTACCGTTGAATTAACACACTACTTAAACAAAAACCTTTACAACGCTGTGAAAATTTTAAATCGGCCATTCATAGAGAAACCGGAAATAAAACCCCTTAATTACATAATTATGATTTGAATGACGGAATGTTAAATTACACTGTTAAAAAAATGCATATTACGCGTAATATAACTTACGAGCATGTAGCGAATGGATTGTTTTGGTTTGTGTGGATAATTTTATTTATATAAAAGAATGTTTTAGCATCTTCGGTTGTACATGATAAGATAAAGCCTAGCAAGTAATATTTATACAGCGCCCTTGTGGTGATTTTTTACAAAAACGTCGATACACAACTTATCCACTTGTTATTATATTACCTTTATCAATTCTTAGAAAAAAGGTTTGTATGCAACTATGCATTTTGCAATATTCGCAATATTATTTGATATTTTTCTAAGTATTATGAGAATGTGAATAGGCAACACATATTCTTAGTTTTTTTTATGTCCTTTGTTCCTATAAATATCCCTTTAGTCAGTGCCTTCGCCACAGTTTGACAATGAGATCGGTGGGCAACAATAAACATACCTACGTCAGCATTAAATATACTCATTGACAATTGTTACAAGTGCATAAAGCTGATTAGTTTTTCCGGTACAATAATTATTTTGACCGGTGAGTTGTCAAAGTCACCCCAAGCCCTAATGACTAACTAAGCATATTCACTATTCGCACAATTGTATTTGATTGTATGCACTACCTTTAAATTCCATTTGATTGATTTTTTTATCATCACAATTTTTCAATGATTTTTAATTAAAAATTTATATTATCTCTTTAAGATCCACGTGGCGACTGTGGAAGTAATAATTTATATTATCTCTTTAAGATCTACGTGGCGACTGTGGAAGTAATAATTTATATTATCTCTTTAAGATCTACGTGGCGACTGTGGAAGTAATAATTTATATTATCTCTTTAAGATCCACGTGGCGACTGTGGAAGTAATAATTTATATTATCTCTTTAAGATCCACGTGGCGACTGTGGAAGTAATAATTTATATTATCTCTTTAAGATCTACGTGGCGACTGTGGAAGTAATAATTTATATTATCTCTTTAAGATCTACGTGGCGACTGTGGAAGTAATAATTTATATTATCTCTTTAAGATCCACGTGGCGACTGTGGAAGTAATAATTTATATTATCTCTTTAAGATCCACGTGGCGACTGTGGAAGTAATAATTTATATTATCTCTTTAAGATCCACGTGGCGACTGTGGAAGTAATAATTTATATTATCTCTTTAAGATCCACGTGGCGACTGTGGAAGTAATAATTTATATTATCTCTTTAAGATCCACGTGGCGACTGTGGAAGTAATAATTTATATTATCTCTTTAAGATCACGTGGCGACTGTGGAAGTAATAATTTATATTATCTCTTTAAGATCCACGTGGCGACTGTGGAAGTAATAATTTATATTATCTCTTTAAGATCCACGTGGCGACTGTGGAAGTAATAATTTATATTATCTCTTTAAGATCCACGTGGCGACTGTGGAAGTAATAATTTATATTATCTCTTTAAGATCTACGTGGCGACTGTGGAAGTAATAATTTATATTATCTCTTTAAGATCTACGTGGCGACTGTGGAAGTAATAATTTATATTATCTCTTTAAGATCCACGTGGCGACTGTGGAAGTAATAATTTATATTATCTCTTTAAGATCCACGTGGCGACTGTGGAAGTAATAATTTATATTATCTCATGTCCAAAGTCATGGTGTTTGAAAGAAAGAGTACGAAAACAGTATGCAATATAGTTGTGAATGATGAATACTTGGAGCAGGTTGATGAGTTTGTGTATTTGGGAAGTATGTTTACGAGAGGTGGAAAGACTGATAGGGATATTGAAAGAAGGGTGAATGCAGGAAACTCCATTAACGGAGGACTGAACGCGGTTGGCGCAAACAAAAAGTTGTCCAAGGAAGCGAAGCTAGCAGTCCACAATGGAGTGCTGATACCAGCCTTGATGTATGGCAGTGAGGCATGGAACTGGCAGAGGAAGGATGAAAGTAGACTGAATGCTGTAGAAATGAGATCTCTGCGACGAATGTGTGGTAAAACCATGTATGATCGAGTGAAAAATGTTGAGATTCGTAAAGAATGCAAGGCTGATGTAAGCGTAGTGAGCAAGATTAAGAAAGGGACGCTTAGATGGTTTGGGCATGTAGAGCGAATGAACGGAGAAAGCAGTGTAAGGAGAATATATGACGAGAATGTGAATGGAAGAAGAAGAAGCCGGGGACGTCCGAGGAAGACATGGCACGATCAAGTGAATCAAATACTCGAGTCGGGCCATGTCAGAAGTCGGAATAACAGAAGAGAATGTATGAGGCGTTGTATGAATATGAATGAAGCAAGAAGTGTATGCCAAGATCGAGTTGTTTGGCGGTCCGTCCTCTCTGCCTACCCCTGCGGGGAAACGGCGTGATGGTTAGTTAGTTAGTTAGTTATCTCTTTAAGATCCACGTGGCGACTGTGGAAGTAATAATTTATATTATCTCTTTAAGATCCACGTGGCGACTGTGGAAGTAATAATTTATATTATCTCTTTAAGATCCACGTGGCGACTGTGGAAGTAATAATTTATATTATCTCTTTAAGATCCACGTGGCGACTGTGGAAGTAATAATTTATATTATCTCTTTAAGATCTACGTGGCGACTGTGGAAGTAATAATTTATATTATCTCTTTAAGATCTACGTGGCGACTGTGGAAGTAATAATTTTTTTAACTAAATAAAAACAAACCTTCCTTAAAATGGATATTAACCGTTTTAGTGCTTTGCTTATTTTGCAAGTATGTATATGAATTCCTACGGATATTCTGTATTTTTAAATAATAAAAAAAGTATGGTATTCAATAAAAATGCAATAATTTGGACAAACATCAATCAATTTTGATGGTTTTTTTTTATATTATACAAGCAAAGAATGAAATTTTACGAATATTATAGTTCTGATTAAAAAAAAAACACATTTACAACTACAAAAACATTAAAAAATACAAAAATGTAAGATTATTTCACTTCACAAATTTGTGATTTTGAAAATGAATACGAAGAATTACTTTCTATTCGCAATATTTTATTGCGATGTACAATAATGTCACTTCCGTCGTCACTGTCTTCATTTACGGGAACAAACGTCTCGTCATCCGTAGTGCCGCTGTCATTTGATACATTACGATCATCCGCAATAGAACTAACTTCCGAAAAACATCAATTCCCTTTAGAGTGTATTTATTTTAACGGGATAAACAATAAATACAGTTATATAGACACGCGCCAACCGTAATATATCACACTCAAATTGAACACGTGCTCTCCCGAAGACGACAAAAAGCAAACTGAATATTTCAGCGCTGTAGCGCTGTTTAGAAATTTACGTAACTAAAGCTTACAGCGCGATGGCGCTGGGCCGCACTCTAACGCTTAAAGAATATAATATGTTATGTTTTTATCCAAAAATAATTGACTATAGGAAACAGTGGAGAAAAATATGTTTTTTTTGGTAATCATACTTCAAACGTAGTAATAAAAAGCATTAAAAATACTATCCAACCTGCTTTTTATACGAATAATACATTAAAAAACTTATATTTTAAATAACAAGGATAAAAACAATATTTTAAATAAATCGGGGGTCTATGAATAGTTTATAACGATTGTTATAATGGAAAGGTTTCAATTTTTTTAATACTACAGTTAAGGAGCACCGTTTTGGAGCATTATTATTTTTACTTAAATAAGGGTTCGAAAATTTTACATACGAATACAACTGGTTTACAATTAGATACATTTGACATTAGAAAAGGTGTTAATCCATAATGAAATATTATTAGTAATCTTTTTTTTTAAGTAGCTATCTTTTTAATTTATTTTTTCATAAATACATATATTAAGATTGTTTTAAAAAAAAAGTATTATTTTGTATTTTTTTTCAATCATTTTAACATTTTTAATTTATTGCTTACGTACTTTCACCAAATTGTTATTTTTCTATGTTTATTATTTGTCTATTCTTATCATTACTTCTTAGTAAACTTTGTATAGCGATGAGGGAATCTATGCCACCGAAACATGTTGATTTTTATATATTGGATAGTGGTTTATGCAAAATATGCCAAGCAATCATTTTATTAAATTTGACACCACAATATAATTTTACATTTATTGAATAAGTGAGAAAATAATATGTCTTTAGCATCGAATAGGAAATTTTTTCAGCTCACGATCAAATAGTAAGTAATTACTGGTTAGATTATAACCTCCCTTCCCCCTTATTCAATTCCCTAATCAGTCCTCAAATTACTTGCGGTTTTCCAAAAAATACCATAAACTCAGGTTTGGACAAACTATATCGGTCTAGAAAATGTTATACCACATTTGGTTTGGTTTGTAAGCAATTAACCTGTACAGGAAAAAGAGTATAATGTTGGAAGGCTGTGTCTGCAATAGTTACTCGGTTTAAATACTCTGTACAAAGTGGTCTAAGAGAAAGCGTTTATTTTTCATAATATATAAAATGGTGTAAATGAGTCATAATATATTCATGAAAGTTTTTTAAACTCTTGCTTCTGGGATTTGCATGTTTCCACTGGTCTTTTGTGTGCGTACATTTGCTACTTGATTCGTACGTTCGTAATCGCGCCTTTGAAACGACTCGTTCTGCTGAAAATTCTATTGTGATAGCAAACGTCACGCGGTGGGATTAGTCGACGACAATACTAACAACCAACGAGCAATCAAATCACGCAAAGGCACAAAACTCAAGGTGTGGCCAACTCTTAAAAATTTTTCATTTCTCTCTAATTATTGATCATCAAACAAACATAATATCAGTTGTTTAGAGTTAAATAGTAATTTTCAAAACACCACGATAGCCTTAAATTTTCTTTAATATGTGATGCACATTTTTACAAACTTTGACTGATTTTCGTAAGTCTAAACTGCACACAGCTTACACCGGACTATGCAAGCGGGTTCCCCACAGATTATCGAACGATCACAAAGAACGGTCTTTATCCTGCATGAAAAAATATTATGTATACGGATGAATTTATTGATAAAGGTAATAATCGAGTTGGATGCTAGGCAGTCCATTTTCTCGGGAATCAAACTGATCAACAGCTTGAATGCATTAAAAGTATGTAAACTCGTACTGATTGAGGACTCCAGTAGTAATTACTAAGCATTGTTATCGTACGCAGCTCCCACGCCTACGGCCGCCCATCTGTTTTTGCTTTGCTTACCTCCTCTCGCAGTTTGACGACAAATTAGTAAAAACATTGTTTAATTCCTAAGCATGCTCATGCCTGGATATAACCTTCCAGTTCTTACGTCAATACAACATAATTAACCGCGGTTTTTAACTCACCAATGACAGTCGCCGAGGTGCTATATTATTGAGCAGGTAAGGCTATTAGCACCCTAAACATAATCGTAAAGCAATAAATTATGCTCATTGGAAACGTTTAAATAACCATAGTGACTTAGATAGACGGTTGTCGAGTACTTACAAACCTTGGCTACGAATCAGGAGGTCGCGGGTTCAAATCCCAGCGTGCGCTAGTAAATTTTATTTTGTTAAATTGTGTTATTTCACAATTTATTAATTAAAAATAATATTTTGTATATTTGCGGCACGTTCTAGATTGGCAGACACTGTCGGTATCGCCCTGGTGAAAGTCCACCATTCAGAATCGAAATTTCGGTTGAAGTGGCTTTAGCCATGTTAAGCAACTAGATCTAAAAAGGCAGGTACTTCCCCACCTTCCCATTCCACATCTTATTCCCTTCGTCAATACCTTCAGCCTCACACCATACCCCAATCGAGAATGACATAGTCTCACTGGCTCCAGATGGCTAGGAGCAGCTGGGACTCTTCTGTAGTATCACATAAAAAAGGCGCCTTTAAGGAATGATACAGTGATTCTTTTTAGTTGACAACCCGAATGATTTTTGCTTTTATTTAATACTCCAAATAATTCCTACAAAATTGAATACTATTCATTTTACTACGGGAAAATGTGACTATCTAAAACCAATAAAATATATCACTTTTTTAAATATTATGTTTCTTAAATTAGTTATAAATAATGTCGTATTCCTAACAAATAACTTTATTTATTTCATTATAGTGTCTAATATGTCTATATTTTATAAAGCTTCTGAATACTTAAATAATCTGGAGTAAATAATTCTTTAAATTGCATCAGTTCTGGGCCTTGTGAATAAACAAAAATCTTCCTAACGCAATTGTGTTATGTCATAGGTTCCTTACAATTGATAATTAGCCGTCACTCAAAGTGTAACAAAAGGAAATTTCCGAGTGTTTAATCTGTCAACATCTTTGGCGCCAGAGAATAGCTTAGGGGGTTCCTCAAGGTCGGCATTATAGTCCACTGTTAACTGTTACCCAGTGCGGTCTACATGTAAACAATCAGATTCTAGGCATATCAAGTGAGTCATTGTGTCACTGAAACACCTAAGTGTACATTATTATTCACATTCTAACTCCTCCATTCAGGCGAGACTCCTCACTAAAATACTAAGTAGCTGTTAGCCGCATGGCCAAATTAGAAGCCACGGCCATCATTACAATTATTAGTACTTAACGGTTATACAGAACCCTATTCTATTCTGAAATGTGAACAAAAAGACTCGACCTATTGCCACATATTTAGCCAACAAAAACATAGCTTATTCATTAAATACTTGGCATTAATAGAAAAATAAATTTACAACGCTACTCACGTAAACCATCTCGGCACAATACGGCCATTTATTTTTGACCTGGTCATATTTGCTTCAAGCACGTAAGATGATGCCTCCATGCGTAGCCTGAATAAATTTTTTGGAAAATCTTGTGGACTTTCATGTTAATATGAAGAACCGGGTATCGTGTCGTTTTGCATTGGTGTGACGCTTGTTATTGTGCGTGATCCTCGGACGTGAGGGAAATCGATTGGTCCGATACGGACATAGATATTCTAGTGGCATCCTGCGTCCATATATGTCAAGTTGAAGCTATAATAACTACGTGCCTACGCATTAGAACACATTCCACGCTACACATCCCGCTCCCTGCCCTTAGCAGCATCACGCAATGAAAATAGCTTTTTGCCAGGGGCGTCAAATCAATTTATTTAATGTGAGTTCGGTACACACAGGCGGCCAATTTTAAAGGCGGTCGCAGATTTGGATGTCAAAAAAACTATTGTATGAGCAGTGTAAAATCTCATACTTTAATAAATGGCTTTTGACAACTCTTGCACTTTTTAACACGCGCACACTGTTTTATTATGCGACACATTATTTTTGTTTTCATATACCTTAAAACACATTAATTGCGTAATTAATATCGCTTTGTACCTCTTAGGTATTCTAAACAAGATATTTATACATGAATGCCATGTCACCATTTATTATTTGTCAACTCAATAACGACCGTAATTTGATATGCCTAATCAGTTAAATTAAAATCAAACACTGACGTTAGAGATTCCGATGATATTTTAATGCACCGAGGCGAACTAACTAATTCTCACGCCGTTTCCCACAACTCTGTTTTGCCACACACTCCTCGCTTCAATTACATTCATTCCTAGTATCATACATGCTTTTCTATGACTGTGACTCTTGACATGGCCTGACTGCAGTATTTTATTCACTCGATCATGTCTTAATCGGGCGTCCCCAATTTCTTCTGCCATTCACTTTCGCGGCCTGACTGAAGTGTCTGCACCGCGGTGTATTGGTAAGAACGTTGTAAATTAGTGAACATTGGTTTCTTAGCCAAAAAACGTTGTCAACATCTTTATTAAATACTTGCAGAGGCTTTGATAAATTAAAGTTTTAATCACGACTTGTTCGATATTCGTACTACTAGTTCGGCCCTGGTTACTGCTTCAAGGAAATTACGGTTTCACTTTTAATAAAAGTTTAATTTTTGGCGAGCGTTTTCTAGTACCGTGCCCATAAAATGTCATTTCCGGTCACTGTCAAGGTCAAATTGATTTATGACGGTGAAATTGTTTTATCGTTTGGACACTTGCTAACTGCTGACTGATGGCTGCGGAAGATTGTAGATTGAGAAATCGGAGAGGCGTCAGGTTCATGATTTGATGTACAATTAATTTCATGTAATTAGGCGCGATATATATATATATATTTATATGAATACCGCACTGCTCCCTGTCTAGAGCCAGTGAGACTATGGCATTCCTAATTGGAGAATGTTGTGAGGCTGAAGGTAATGGGGAGGGGAAGGAAAGGGGGAAGAGGTAGGTGAGAAAATATATGACAGTATAGGTTAATTGTTATTAATGTCAATAGGATTTTCGGTTGTATTAAGCAATTATGTGTAAAACGTTTTGGAAAACCATAAATACATATAATCGTTATAATTTTTACAACTTCCGTGACATTTCAGTAATCTCCTTTGCTCTGGACACACAAATAACAAATAACAATGCTGTCCTTGTTCTACCGGTATTTTAATGGAAGATGCTCCGAGGAACTAGCGTCATTGATCCCTTCGGCACCGGTGCATAGTCGGGAAACACGCCAAACGCGCGCCCAACATTTGCACACGGTTGACATTTGTCACATGAGAACGGGTTGCTTCTACGACTCGTTCTTGTGTTCAACAGCTCGGCTGTGGAATGATCTGCCGGCCTCTGTGTTTCCTCCATCCTATAACATGGGTCTCTTCAAGACCCAAGTTCACTCCTTCCTATCCTCTAAAAGACCCTCCACACAACATCCCCAAAGATGATATAGGCCTTGAGGGAAATTATTTCCTCCTTGGTCTCCTGTGTGGAGTTACTGTAAAAAAAAAAAAAAACAATTTCAATATCCAGTGTGGCCAAATAAAAATTAAGTGAATGCGTTATTTTAGTAATTTTATTTAAAAATATATTTGAATAACTATTTTGTACCTCTTTGCAGAGTGTGTCATACTCCTGGTTATACTATATATGTATGAAAGATCATCATTGATCCACGAACCGATCGTAAAGTTTTCTTTTTTTATAGGAATCAGAAACAAAATATTTACATGAAAGCATCAACATAATATATCACACAGATAATCGGCTTGCAACATGTATGGGGTATGGTGTTATTTACCTATCTCACTGAAACTCTTATTTTACTTATTTTAATTATGCTTAGTATTTTATTTTCAATTAATCAGAAATTTAAAAAAATAATAATGAACTGTGACTTTTTGTAATAACATTTTATATGAATGTACGGAATTTGATAAAATATCAATGTTTGTTATTACTTTAAATCGCTTTAGTTGTGTAAAGCGCCCATGTTTAAAAAAACCAAGAACTTCTCGGCTGTTTTTTTCTATTTTCTTAACTTTCCAACGTTCCGTCAATAAGATGCTGTGATTCAACTGACTCCGGTCAATCTATTAATTTTCATTCGAAGATTAAAACCAATCTTGCATCGAAAAATACTATTTCAATTGGTTATTCTCCTATCTTTCTGTTACATACGTTGTTAATGAGAAAAAATAACAGGTATCAACGGAATGTTCATGCAGAATATACAGAATTTTGTAATTAATAATACTAGATTTGTATTGAGAATAACAGATGACGTTTTTTTTTTGTTCTAGCTGGGCTTGGTGGGTGCAGCGCTGAGCTCCTGGAGCAGCGCCCCCGGGAGCCCCAACGGACAGTACCACATCCAGACCGACGAGGGCCCTGAGAGATACTTTCGCTATCAGACCCAGAGCGGCCAGTACCGCAAGGAGAAGCGCCTTCAGGACGGGACCGTAGTAGGTAATGTATCCCGAACATGCACTCAGGGGCAAATCCAATATCATAATATATTTATAATCAATATTAACATTCCCAGGCCCGAGAATCCTCACCGCGAAATCCTGCCTAATCCGGCCCAATAGTTTACTCTATTTGGCAAGGGGTTAATACATTTGAAAAAAAATCTTTTGCAAATCCCGAAACATGTTCAAGTCTTTTTATGTTAAGATTTTTTACTAAGGGCCGATTTTATAACCATCCGTTCGTAACGCTTGATAGCATTTTTAATAAATATTTGCTCTACTGCCCGATTTCACTGTTTTATAAACTTTCATCAGATTACGGGTCGTTTGATAGCTGCCAGTTGTTGCCCGACGATTGCTTATTTGAACCCGTGCACTATTTTAATTAAAAGGACAATATATAACTTGCTTTTGTATTCCTTCTCGAGCAGTGGTAGTGATGACAAGCAAATGGCAATAATCCAACAAAAAACGGATGGATAACGGCCCGTTAACGAAACGGTTCGTTACGTAACAGAAATTTGCTAGTTCGTTTAAAAACTGACCCTAAGAGATCAATGTGGCATTTTGCGCATTCCCGATAAGCTTTTGCAAATGGATTTTTTCTTCCTAATCAGTTTACCGATCTCTGTCTCCTATTTTCATTAGGTTTTGGGCCCCGTTGTTTTCGATCAGATTAATACATCACCAAGATGAGACATTTAACATTTTTTGACTAAAATGATTGACTGTATTTCAGGGTCCTACGGGTGGATTGATGCCGATGGGTTCCTCCGCCTCCGAGACTACATAGCTGATGACCAAGGATATAGAATCCTGAAGTCCAAGACTGTATTTGTTGGACACAATCGACCCATTGAAGTACGTACTCTTTTAGTATAAATATGTAATAAATGTTTGGTATTCTATTAAAAGTTTCTCCTATTCATTCGAAACCGTTTAATTCCAGGAGGCTATCAAGGCAGCCAAAAAGGTTGCTCCCCAGGCAGGAATCTTGGTGGGGGCTCACAGACCGATTTCCGCCGGCTACCCTGCCCGAGGAACACCCGCATACCCGTCCCGAGGAGTGTCCGCCGTGGCGGCCCCAGTAACTCCCGCCCCAACCTTTGCTTCCTACCTGCCGCCCTACAGCACTCCGCAGGTGCTGGTATCCCACAACTCTATAGAGAGCAGCACCCAAACCCCGGAATATGATTTCAGACCAACAGTGGAACCGATTGCCGCTGTATCCTTCACGGAAAGACCGCCATCCTATTACGCAACGACTCCCGCACCAGTGGAACAATCATCTTCATCTTATTTACCTCCGAAGGTACCTGAAACGTACTTACCTCCATCGTCCACACCATCAGCTTATATACCTCCAGTTGAGTCATCTACTTACCTTCCACCTGTAGAGTCTTCTTCGTATCTTCCACCTGCCGCATCTTCCACGTATCTCCCACCTGTCCACTATTACTCATCCACCCCAGCCCCGATTGTGGCAATCACTTCGAACGTGCTGGGAGACTACCGAAGGAAATACCACATCGACCCAGTCGTCCAACAACAGCAAGCCTACGAACAACAACAACAGCCGAGCTACGGAGACCGAAATCTCTACTCCACCAAAACCTTGAATGTGGATCCATTCAGTCTGCAGAGCACTCCGATCGACCGAAAGGATCAGTATGTGTACCAGCGGCCGCAACAATCTTACAACAGACATCAGAGCACCAACCCCGCCGCGTATGCAGGAAATCAAATCGGGAACGGGTACGATCCACAATATCCCACTTACGACGGCGTGTCAGTCACGAATAATGGGTTCAGGTATTACTTGCCTAAGCAGTACCACGAGGAGGAGAACTCGGGAAGTGACACACGGTCTGGCAGCTTTGGCTACGTGGATCCATTTGGCATCCGAAGAGTGATTTATTACAATACCTCTCCAGGATCTGGCTTCGTCCACAGAAAGAACAACAGGTACGTGGGTTTCGACGCCACGCCATATGATCCTAGGCCAGTGTAGATAGACGATTAACATTGTGAGACAAAAGCGGGTGACAACGATTTATTACGCCACTTCAATTCAGCTGTTTTGTAACAAACGCCTACCGATCCATTTAATAATATATGGAATGTTGTTTGCAATGGCAGCCGCCTTGACATTGGGGCACCAACGCTATTCTTTTCTCATAAAGCATATTAAATTATAAATTATTAAGACATTTTGCATGTTGTATTTTTGCGTCACTGTCGATAAATAATTACTCTCAAATCGGAATAATATTGGCGATCAATTGCGTAACTATTGTTAGGAATGACTGATCTAAGGCTTAACTCGAATGTATCATTACCTCTTATAGCGCAGTATTCGTTGTATTTAACAGTTTTTCAATTCAACCTCTGATCCAGTTTCCGAGTTGTAAGTTAGTATGAACGTTTCTTTTTTCTTGTGTGAACTGTAGATCAGGCTTCCTCTTCTTGCTCGTTTTCAAAGGTATTTGTTTCATTTCCTTTGTATATCAATGGTACTTGTATGTATATTGTTGCGTTTCCGCCCACCTTCTTCCCACCTTTGGTCAGAAGGAAATACATAACAGCGCGCGCCATCGAGACGCAAAAGCCTAGTCGTGGGAGGCAAAAGTGGACCGGCCACAATAGTAAATATACAAGTCTAGGTTATGACAAACCCACGATACGTAACATTGGAATGAAACTATGAAGTCACGTCAATACGATTCAATTAATTTATTCAAACATAATAATTCGTTCAATGACTATTGTAATCGCTATCTGATTCCGATCAGTTATGCTATACACAAAACATGTTGTTTTATTGCCGGGACAGATTTTTCACATTTTTCCAAAAAAAAATTTTTTACATTTTTATTATTAGACTTTCGCTTCCCAGCAATGCGCATAATCTGATATTGATAATCCATATTTTAGTCGGTCGAAATTATGATTTTTTTAACTACAGTTTACTATCTATTGGAAGATATTTAGTTGGAAATCCATTGCTACAAAACATTGATTGGCACGATGAATATAACACATGTGAACATTTCTGATGTATCAAACACCAAAGAAATCTGATTCGTAATAAAACAGTGTCAAGTGTACAGGGAGGCTGACGATTGCGTGATCAAATTAATTATTGAGCAAATTTCTTCAAACTAGTGTAATAAACAATTTGTCTAAATAGTGTTGCAAACCCTGTCTGGTCTTAAATAGAATCGCGACCTCCAACAGATTGCCTTATAGGGCTACAAGGCGTGGGAGGCCGGGTCCCAGTGAGCCAGCCCCATACAAAAAAAAAATACAGATAATTTGATTGCTGTTTTTACCGCAGGTAGCTCTAAAATCAACTATTTTTAAATCTATGCAATAAAACAATAAACTTGGAAGGTTGAAAAACTCTGAATTGAATGCACATAGCTATAGTTTGCAGCTATATTTGAATGTTTCATACATTTAGGTGCAGATTTACAAACTCATCTATGCCGGCACCCAAAATAGAACTAACACACGCTAATTTTGAACTGTATTCATAATATATACAGAAACTACGTACGCTGCACAGGAAAGTTTGTACGTATGTACTTATATTATATGAAGTAACGATAAGTTTATAAGTGTGGAATAAAATACAGAATAGATTAATATTACTAATTTTAATGATATTTATTGTAATTATAGAATCTCCTAATTTATTTTAATGTAAATTAGACATATTTTTAATTTCTTAAACCGTAAATGTAAATCTTTAGTTTATGTGGTGCCATTATATTTTTTATCGGTTTAATGGGAGCCTCTTCTCCTCATATTTAATTTTTACGCCAATTAAATAAATCAGAAATGGATTCTTAATAGTTTCTCGTCTACCACTGTAGGTTTGGCAATTATGCAAAAATTACAGCCTGAATCGCACGTAGAATCGTCCGTACGTACCGAGTTCTCTCCGTCATGTAGACATTTATTTATTTTTATTTTTTATTGTTTAATTAATTATATACAGTGGGAACTTGTACCCGCTAAGCCACCGCAAGCAGCTTGTCAGCAGGAGTTTAGTTCAACAATATTATATAATACAACAATAAATAACGATCATCACACAAAAGTAGCACAAAATTAGAACAATACACACAGAAGAAAATACGAACCGTTAGTATTCATATCTTGTAGAATTACATTCATTTTTTTTATTGGATTGTGCAAAAAAATATTTTAAATAATTTCAACACGTGATCCTGGCTTGGTAGACGTAAAACTAATAAGTTCCCAGATGTATTGTCAGCAGAAAAGTTTATATTTCGAATTTTTTTTTTTTTTTTACATTTATACCCCACAAGATTCTCAACTGCTCCCAACCGTCTAGAGCCAGTGAGACTATGGCATCCCCAATTGGGAAATGTTGTGAGGCTGAAGGTATAGGGGAGGGGAAGGAGAAGGGGAAGAGGAAGGTGGGGAATACCTGGCTATTCAGATCTGGTCACCAAACACGGCTAAAAGCCATTTCAAGCAACGTTTCAATTCTGAATGGTGGTATTTCACCAGGGCGATACTGAAAGTATCTTCCACTCTGGAACGTGCGCAAATATACCATACATTATTTTTTAATTAATTAATTGTGAAACAGCACAAATTAATTAAATAAAATTTTGTTACGCACGCCGGGATTTGAACCCGCGACCTTCCGATTCGTAGTCGAGAGCCTTACCCCTCGGCCATGGAGGCCGTCAATGCCATCAGTTGAAAGAGAAACGGTGATTAAATGTAAAAATAAATTTTACATCAATTCTATCCACGCCATCTAAAAACACGTCAAGGCTTAAAAAATGTATGCATGTACTCTCTCCTAAATATTTGGATTTTTATTTTTATTATTTGAAACCTGGTTTTAAAGATGGTTCTTATTTCTAGTAAAGTAAAAAATGATTAAAACATTAACACACCTTATCTACTGATTTTGTTAATAATTTTTCATTGTTTTTAATAACATGTTACCAATGAATTCTTGTTACAAAATCTCCCTTAGTCATTAAAATAAGTATACGCAGTTGTTAGTTATTCACATAAACATGAAAATATATGATTATTTTATAAGAATAAATTACTTTAAAACACCGATTTTTCTTTTATTTAAACTATTTGCACTTATCGCTGATTATCTTTTTTATGTCATTTAATTGTATGAGTTCTAACGTGAAGCGTGAAACCATCAAAATATTATGTAGGCCCCGCAGAGGTAGGCAGAGAGGACGGACTGCCAAACAACTCGGTTTTGACACACACTTTTTTCTTCAATCACATTAATACACACTATTCTGTTATTCTGACTCTTAACATGGCCAGACTCGAGTATTTGGTTAACTTGATCTTGCCATGTGTTCCTCTGGAGTTATCAACTTCTTCTATCATTACATTCGCGTGATATATTGTCCTTACACTCCTATCTTGATTCTTTTTTTTTTAAAGAAACACAAATATTCCCTTGTTACGAAGAACCTGAGAATATTTGAAAATATCCTACTACCATCACAGTAAACGGAAAATGTTGCTTGTGTCGTAATGGAGGAATGCTAGCTTCGCTTCTTTGGGCAATTTTTTGTTAGCACCATCCGCGTTCAGTCCGGCATCAATGGACTTTCCTGCATTCACCCTTCTTTTGGTGAGTACCGCACAAGAGTCCCGACTGCTCCCAATCGTCTTGAGTCAGTGAAACTATGGCATTCCCAATGTTGTGAGGCTGGAGATAGTAGGGAGGAAAAGTAGATAGGGGAGAGGTAGGTGAAGAAGTACCTGGCTATTTAGATCTGGTCACCAAACAGGACTAAAGCTATTTATTATATTTTTCATTTATGCCAAATACAGGCTTTTACATGGACATTTTAAAAAGAAAATAAATTAGACCCGTTTATCAAGAGTTAAATAGTTTCAAATAACGTAGCTCTACTCGGTGAAAAAAACCCTACTAACGCATGCTTATACTGTGACACATGTGCCAAATATATCAACAACATCGAAGTACTTATTCCCCAGATGTTTATTTCGTCGCATAGGAGTATAATATTGCAACGCTGAAGTTGAATTGTCACAATAAAATTGCAGGTACTGTCTTGTAGTTACCACCAGGTATATGAAAAGCAATCAAACATAGAAATTCAGGAGTATAAAACATTGAATTAACAATATTAAACCAACGTGTATTAATATTGAATTAACATTTCAAACAACGTTCAATTCTGAATGGTGGTCTTTCACCAGGACGATACTGAAATTATCTGCCGCTTTGGAACGTGCCGCAAATTTACAATATATGTTTTTTCTATTGAATCAATTGTATACTACCACAAATTAAATAATTAAAATTTATTTGATTTGAACCCGCGACCTCCGGATTCGTTGCCGAGGATCGTAACCACTCAACCACGGTGGCCATCAGATGGGCAGACGCATCCGCCGTTAAGACCTTTACAAAACTCACCTCATAAACCCGGGCACCCCTGCTAAGTCACCAAACGTAGAGAACCATTTGGGGTGACCTTTGCCAGAGGTATTGGTTATCCAATGAACGGTACCCATACCCGCCTCCCAAAATAATTTTAATGTGTTGGACCTTTCCATCTGTTCCTTAGGAATTGCAAAGTAACTCATTTAAATCCCTAGTGCCTACTTTTAAATTGGTAGTATTTTTTCAAAAATTGCCTTTTCTGTTATGAGACTTTGTAAAATAGTGTAAATACATTACAGTATTATACAATACTACAATGCATCATTAAAACATGAAAATGCTCCGCAAGAAAAATGATTTCTTCGTGAAGTATAATATTCTTTATTTTTAAAAAATCTCTTCCTAAAGACTTATTTGTATTCTATCTTTTTTATCATTCTATTGACCTGTCTACATAATATAACTTTAATAACTAATTGGAGAAATATAAGTAAAAGCAATCATTTTTGGCCTCAGGGATCAAATGCTTTCTTTTAAATTGTGTAACCGCCCAACTCCAAGCGGGGCATTAAAAAACCATTTCAAGTCTTCAAACATTTCGCTTCAATCGCTTCCAATGATTTGAAGCGACTTGAATGAGCAAACAGAAAGCCTGAGGCAGATCAGGTAAAATATTATGTTTTCTGAGGTGTTCAACTATCGGAAGGTTGCGCGTATAAATTAGTTTTCTGAATGGTATTTTATTAATATTAAAACTTATTATTTTGTAGTATTTATATCGCCAATTAGATCTGAATAGCCAGGTATTTCCCCACCTTTCTCTTCCTCTTCTCATTCCCCTCCTCAATACCTTCAACCTCACAACATTCCCCAATTGGGAATGCCACAGTATCACTGGCTCCAGACGGTTGGGAGCAGTTGGGACTCTTGTGCGGTATTCATATATAAAATAAAATAAAAACACATATATATATATATGTGTCAACTTAAGGAAACTGTAAAAATCAATAAAATAACATAAAAGTATAAATAAATCGCCTTTAAATATGACTAATTTTTACTGAGGGCAATGAAAGGGTTTGATTTATGGAACAAACTATAAAAAAGATAGAAAAAAAAATAAACAACACGGAAGATATATATACGAGTATGTGCACATGACTGCAAAGAGAAAAAAATGATTACTTTAATTATTATTTTTATAAACAATAATTATTAATCTAAAACACTCATCCAAATTGAAAAACCTTCCGAGCAAAGATAAATGTCGCCGGCAGGACTCGAACCCGCACCCTTCTAATGTCCGGTCAGATGCTCTACCGTTGAGCTACGTCGGCTTACGCAAGTAAATCAATATATACTAGTGTTCCATTTAATAATTACTGTTTTTTATTATATTTTCACCTTGCGATAAGCCGACGTAGCTCAACGGTAGAGCATCTAACCGGACATTAGAAGGGTGCGGGTTCGAGTCCTGCCGGCGACATTTATCTTTGCTCGGAAGGTTTTTTTCAATTTGGATGAGTGTTTTAGATTAATAATTATTGTTTATAAAATAATAATTGTTACCCTTTGCGCTATGCACAAAAATCTTGTCTTAAGTTTTTAAGAACTTGAGTTTATCAATTAATGATTACTTTAAAAATAATATTTTAGAATTTAGGCATTCTTAACACGTATCAAGAATGCCAGAAGGTCGAATTCCGCTGAAAATTCTGAGTGCTATTCCAGAGGGAAGACGTCCAGTGGGCCGCCCCAGGCACAAGTGGGAGAAGCAACTCCAGAGGCTGTACGAGGAGAGGCTGGACCTACTATAGACGGATGCCGTTAACGTGGCACAGGACAGGGACGCCTGGAGGCGCCTTGTCGATGCGATGAGTCCCCGACCCAAGGACAAGGAAAAGATGTTTAAAAAATATATAATTTAGGTACTTTCTCTGAATGCAGGTTTTCAAATGAGTTGGTTATTTGTGGATGTATAACTCAGAACTATTGAGTTTTTCTCTGAATTCTGTTGTGCTAGAATATTCCAAGCTTTATAGCCTAAAAATTCAAAAGCCTGGTCCAACACATTCCATACCAACAAATAATTACTTTAGCAGTCAAAAGGTCAAAATAAACCAATTGAAATTTGACTATAATAATACATTTGACCTGTTCATTAATTTATCACTATTTATTAACTTATTTGATAGTTGGGAATGGAAAATACTCGAGTAACTGTCCGGAAAAAGATAAAAAACATTAACGCACAATGATAATGTCTACTGTGTGCTGGTATAATCTATTCGGTATTTCGTGAACAATGCATACATTCAAGGAAAAATACCTGGAAAAAAAATCGTACAGTAATAGTTCAAAAGTTTGAGTTTTTAGAGCCAAATGGGAAATTCGTGGTATAAATAATGGTAAAGAGTCGAGTGGACTTCGAGACGTATGACATCTAGCGCCATTTTCTGGAAGGAGTGTCCGAGTTTTTCCTTTTACGTTACTCTCTTGATGAAATACTCGGTTCCCAGATGTCGCCATAAAGTGATTCGAGTGGTCAAAAATGAGCCTGTGAATTTTTTGTGGGCTTGAAAGATATTTTTTTTTATTACGAATTGTAAACTTCTTGCTTTATTCATCGTCGTCGTCATTAAGGTTTAGAAAAATATATCAAAGTTAAAATATTTTTTTAATTTATTTTAAAATCTGTAGTACTGATGTCACCATTTATTTCTGTATCTCTGTTTATTCTCATGTAATTATTCTCATTACCTCAAATCTATCGCACATTACTCTGACCTTCAGCCTCCATCCAATCTCTAACACTGGCTCCCCACATCGTGCCTTTTTTTCTGCTAAATCGTATTACCTCCGTCAATAATCTACTTGTTAAATGAAATTCCTTTACTTTCGTACCCTAAAATTATGCGGAGGTCGTCAAACAAAATTTAAGAAACAACAAAGGTAGGTACATTGATCCTGTGTTAGTCTAAGCTCTAAACCAGTGATACACAACCTTTTTAGCCGGAAGGCCAAATTATGCATTTTTATTTATTTCACGGACCGCAGGGGGTAGGGTACATACAGCTTGACATGGTTAACTTTGCAGTAGTTGGTTCCGCTAATTTACTAAAACGGTTTTTTTTTATTACTGCCATTAAATAAGAAACATTAAAATCTCTTCTGATACTTTTATGTTTTCAGAAACAATATTTGGAAGCTCAACATTCATTATAAAATGAAACACATTAATAATAACAAACTTAGCGCTCACACAATATGGCGGCAGGCAAAATTTTTCTAGGTTCAACGTTAATCCAATAAATGCTGTTGATATTTATCGTTCGGAAAGTATGATTTTAAACAAAATTTGGTCAAGAGGTCTTTAGAATTTTTATATAACGAAATCCTTTAAAGTGCATGAAAAGTCGCAAAAAAAATTCTACATTTATGATCACACCACAAAATTATATCGTTTTAAGAATAAATTTTATATTTTGAGCGGCTGATTAAGTTCTATCAAGATGGACAAAACTTTGTTTGCAAAACAGAACAGAAATAATTTTTTTTAAATTTACAGAAAACTTTTTCATATTGTATTTACAAAAGTGGGCACGGAATGAACTCGCGGGTCGCGGGTTGAGCATCACTGCTCTGAACTAATATAATTGTGAAATGACACATTAAATCAAAATCATAAGAATGGAGCCGCCGCAGGAACGGAACGATAATTAATTTGTAAGACTTTATGATGTGATATGGAGTAGCGACACATTTCACTTAATTCAAATGCCTCATTGAATTCCTGATATCCAGTAACCTTGAATAATTTATTTATGCTGGTTTTAACTTCCCGACAACCATATCTGGTCTGTGTTCTGCTAGAAGACATAGTATTGAGTCCTCCCCCAATAGCTGAAAAACCGGTGGCTAAGTAAGGCCAGAAATAAATACACCCTGATTCCGGGAGCACTTCTGGGGACAGCAGATTCTAAACTTACGTAAATGCAAGCATCGTTGTACGAGTGGTATACCCTGACTTTATCCCGTTCCGCTGTTGGGTAATCTCTCCATAAGAAAAAATCATGGTATGTATTAATATTAGAATATTTATTACTCAAAATTCATAATGATTGAATGATTAATTAGAATGACTCAATTGGTTGTGATATTATTACGAAATACGGAACTTGGTAGTAGGTTACCTATCCCAGCACAAGTACATTACTACTTACAGTAGATAAAATGTACAAAAAAATATGCAATTATTCAAATTTTTATAGAAAAAAACGTTAAATAAATTACAATTTAATCTATCCGCAAAGTATCAGAATAGCATTAAAATCCCCCCAATTTAACACTAAGCATTCGCAAACCTACATACACATACCTCTATCTAGGAATAATTTTTTTTAACAATCTTCTTTTTAATCTTAAAAATATAGAAAAAATATTCATGAATTCCAACATGAATTTAAAAATTACCTCAAACTCTTGTAAGAGTCTTTTTGTGATTAATAAGATTTTTTATATTTTTATTTTCCACAAACCTTGCGTTTCTTTTATTTTCTTTAATTTAGTATTATAACTTACTGTTATAACTTACTAATACACGACTAATTAGTATTTCCCTGCTATTATACAACAGTGTTTTAACTTATGATCTAATTATTTAAGCCAAGATCCCTCACCAAACACAAGAACCTTGTATCTTTATTTTGAGGAACAGCTATATTATCTTTTTGTTACACTATATGAATCATGTTTTATTTATATACTTACTTTAAAAAAAGAATTAATAATTTTTAATAAAAATGAAAAAATCACTACCATACAACAGTCAACATACTTTATGAATTCAATTTTTAATTATTAATTATTTTTATTGAGTTTTTAAAAACCTAATTTTAATATTTAATCCTTGTAGAAAACAATATTAACATAACCTAAATGAAACATGAAAACGAAAAAAAGATTTCAGTCGCATCTGGGACTCGAACCCAGGACCTCTGCCTATCCGAGGCAACCGCTTAACCGGCTTAGCTAATGAGACCAGTTCAATTTATGTCATCTTCATCGATATCATATCTCAAATTCAAGATTTGTCAATAATATTCTACATTTTTAATCCCATGTACTCGTATACAGTTTGTTCACTTCCAGACCTGGACCAAAAACCTTCAGCTCTGCATATAAATCACATTCCATTTACAGATTAAAAAATCACGGTGACATTGAAACATTCAACGATATGAACAGGACTAAGCAGGGCTATTAAAAGGGTACTCTCAATTCTTCCAGACTCGTATGCAGTTGTAAGTAACGGGGACCACCGAAGGTTGAAAAAAGTGTACATAGTATGAAGAAACACCGATTCATCTGTGGTGCCGATGTCCTGTCTTGGTGGGAAGAAGCCTCAGACATCTTAGGAGCCACGTTATGGAATCGGGAGACACCGCGAAATACTTAATTTTTAATCCAGCAGGACTTTGTGGGTAGTGCAAACCCAGTCTGCCATATCACATGAAATATATACAATATAAATAGAGAAATGAATGTAATAAAATAAATTTAAAAAATAATAATAATAATAATAAAAATAAAAATAAAAATAAAAATGAAAAAGGTTAAGTAATAATACACAAACATATGAGAAGAAAATGTGAAAAAAAATTTTTTTATTAAAAATTACGAAACGATAATTACATCAAAATAAAAGAAACGAAATGAAAAACTTAATAGTTAACATAGAATAAATTAAATAAATAGGTAACATAGAATAAATTAAATAAATAAGTAACATAGAATAAATTTAATTTAATAGATCGTCTTCAGGGTGGCAGTCGCATTATCTGCATCCATCGCTCATTGAGTGGAGAGCTGAGCCACTCGGATGCAGCCACGACAATGGCGTTGGTGGACTTCCGTCTTCTGCCCGAGAAGCTGGCTAGTCGGTGGCGAAGTAAGGAGGGGAGTGAATGGACCCCCCCTTGAGTGAACATCGTAGAGGCACTGCAGAACCTTGGAAGTTGCAGAAGTTGCCCGTATGCGATGATATTAATGATAACGTTGGTGATCGAGATGAAAATATGAGCGTAATGCAACGGGCATAATATGTCCATTCCATGACAAATCGACACACGTATGAATCGGCACACCTTTGAAAAGTGATAATAAAGTCATTAAAGGCAGCAACAAAAAAAACAACCCGAAAACCTAATCTAACCTAACCTAATTAACCTTTATTTTTAATTTAAAAAAAAATATATGAAAAATTATTAGCTTAGGTTAGATTAGGTTTCCGGGCTAGTTTTTTTTGTTCGTAATTTTAATGACTTCGTAATAATAATATTAATTATTTGGATGATTTGTACAGCGCCGTTTTTGTGAAAAATCACCTCAAAGGCACTTAAAGACTTAAGTATGCCGACTCATACGTGTATTGAATTATCCGGTCATCAATATGCAGTGGCGTGCAGTGCTTTATGACCAAATGTCATAGATATAGTAGTTTTACAATTTCGAGTATGAAATTTTGCATTGAATATGTAAAAATGGCTATTTTATTTTCATCTTCCGCTGACTCCTGTGGCCAACTGAATAAAGGCCAATTTTATAAACGAAGTTTCAAATTTCTATTACCTAACAAATCGTTTTTGTTAACGGACCGTTATCCGTCCGTAACCTTATTTTTTATCTTGAATAATTTCCATTCGCTCGTCATCACTTTCACTGCTCAATCGGGATTTTATTTCGCAAATTCAAATTATATATCGTATTTTTAATTAAAATAGTTTCAAATGGAGATCGTCGGTCAACAACTGACAGCTGTCAAACGATCGGTAATCTGACGAACGTTTATAAAACCAAAGTATAGACCAAATATTAGTTGAAAATGTTAGCAAGCGTTACGAACGGATGGGTTATAAAACCGACCTTAAATGAGTATACTAGTTCCTTATCAAATACATTATTCAAGCGCGGGCTCAAAGTGCTTACAGGTGTTTAGCAGATCACTTCCGAATCAACAAAAATATATATAAGTGAATCATCAATATTGCAGAAGGGTAAAAAAATTCGTAATACCACCTTACCTGTTGTACAAAACTGTTAGCAACAGTTTTGATTTGGTTGCAAATAATTATCAAGTAGTGGCAACTCGCAATTAGGAATACAAGTGGGACCGGTATTTTAAAGAATTTTCACAATAATTTTGTACCATTAGTAGATATGATGCGTTTTGACCCGGTACCAGCGCATCCCCTGGGGGTCATCTGACTTTTGTATATAACGTGTAGGTCACGTTGAC
Organism: Halesus radiatus; assembly: GCA_022606495.2. Classification (NCBI taxonomy): domain Eukaryota; kingdom Metazoa; phylum Arthropoda; class Insecta; order Trichoptera; family Limnephilidae; genus Halesus; species Halesus radiatus. The sequence continues at coordinate 134,628 of JAHDVE020002932.1, read as the reverse complement.
AATACATCAATCATCTTTTGTTGTTCCAACAGTAACAATGGTAAGTCAATTTGTTCTAACAGTTCATACTTTCGTAAAAGCAAAACAAAGTCATTCTTTTGCAATTTCTACCTTGTTTGGTGACTTTTTGGGATTTCGATGTTTCGCAAAATAAACTACAAACCCTAAGATTCGTAGCGTAGTCTTATAATGCTTGCGATATTCTGTTCTAGTAATTAGCAAATTTATTGCTAAACTGAATTACACAATCGCCTCAAATTTATAATACGGCACCATTACTTTTAAATAGTCAATATCTTCCTAGAAACGAGTTTTTTTTTACATTTTTGAATTTTGTTTGAATGCTCGTATTATTTTGTGACGAATTTCTGGGGGTACCTATTGAGTTCATTGAACGAATTAAACTGGAACCTTTTTTTATTTTTATTTATTTGTATTTAAAATATTTGTTCTACATATTAGTTTTATTTCATATTTTATTTTAATTTCGTTTTGAGGAAATACTCTAAAACAAAATAACTCAAAAATGTTAATTTTTTTTAATCTGTAGCCTTTTCTGTGAAATGAATTTTGTTTTATTTCGATTTAACATATAATAAATGGGTGTTTTGATTCGTTCATTTCAGAAATACAAAAAAAAAATCACTTTTTCATTTAATTTTCTTCCTTGCAAAGCGTTAAATAATGAGAAAAAGTAAAAAAAATAAAGTACCACTATTTTCTGAACATCGTTTGATGAAGTAAAAAATGTTCATTTAGACCGTTGTGCAATTTAAACATTATTTTTTTTTTGTGAGCCATCCTGTTGTTGAACACAGCGCCCTCAGTTTTTGTGCGCTTTTAAATGTCGGTTTGTACGTTAGCTACAAACGGGTTCCCTTAAAAATGTGTACCTAATCATACCGGTCAGTGGCTGAGTTGGCATCGCGTTTGGGTCTCACCCAGGCGTCGTGAGTTCAATTCCTCGGCTGGCTAAGTCCTCCATTTACGACACAAGCAACATCTTCCGCTTACTGTGATGGTAGTAGGAGATTTTCAAATATTGTCAGGTTATTCGTAACCAGGGAATATTTGTCTTTCTTTAATTAAAGAAAGAGAGAAATACGAAGGTAATACTTTTGCAATCGATAAATATAATAGAGTACACCAACGTTAGCCATTTTGTATCCATAGAATTCAGTTCAGTTTGCAAAACTTTTTGTATTTTCCTCAACTTTGTGAACCGCCCTGTCAATTATTGCTCCGATTACCCGTTAATCGATAATTTTATATTAACATCTTTGGAGTATTTTATTTTCAGAAATTACTAGTATGGTTCGCCATACTGGCTGGTGCCGCCAACGCCATACAAAAGGGGTCAAACCCCCCACCTCCCATTCCTCCCCCACCGCCACCCGCAATAACCTTCCGCCACCGGAGGGACGCCAGCTACCCCGATGATCTGGTGCAACTGCCAGTGGAAAACTTCGAGACCGACCCCATTGTAGTACTGCATCCCTACGCGCCAGCTGAGGAGTACGGTCCACCACCGCCTCCACCACCTCCACCACCTCCACCACCACCCAAAAAACTATATCCGTATCCACCAGCTAAAGCGTACGGTCCACCACCACCACCGCCGCCGCCTCCCCCACCACCACCCCCACCACCGGCACCGCTGAAACCTTATGCACCAGTTGAAGAGTACGGTCCACCACCTCCACCTCCACCTCCACCACCACCGCCTCCAGCACCTCTGAAACCATATGCTCCAGCGGAAGAGTATTATGCACCACCTCCACCACCACCACCTCCTCCTCCACCCCCAGCACCCCTAAAGCCTTATGCACCAGCTAAAAAGTACGGTCCACCACCTCCACCACCACCACCTCCTCCTCCACCCCCAGCACCCCTAAAGCCTTATGCACCAGCTAAAGAGTATGGTCCACCGCCACCACCACCACCTCCACCACCTCCACCGCCAGCACCGCTGAAGCCATATGCACCAGCTGAAGAGTATTATGCACCACCTCCACCACCCCCACCACCTCCTCCACCGCCAGTACACCTAAAGCCATATGCACCAGCTGAAGAGTATGGTCCACCGCCACCACCACCACCTCCACCACCTCCACCACCAACACCGCTGAAGCCATATGCACCAGCTGAAAAGTATGTTCCACCGCCACCACCTCCACCTCCACCACCTCCACCACCAGCACCACTGAAGCCATATGCACCAGCCGAAGAGTATTATGCACCACCTCCACCACCACCACCACCTCCTCCACCGCCAGCACACCTGAAGCCATATGCACCAGCTGAAGAGTATGGTCCACCGCCACCACCACCACCTCCACCACCTCCACCGCCATCACCGCTGAAGCCATATGCACCAGCTGAAGAGTATTATGCACCACCTCCACCACCACCACCACCTCCTCCACCGCCAGCACCGCTGAAGCCTTATGCACCAGCTGAAGAGTACGGTCCACCGCCACCACCACCACCTCCACCACCTCCTCCACCAGCACCGTTGAAGCCATATGCACCAGTTGAAGAGTATTGCCCACCACCACCACCACCACCACCACCACCACCACCGCCAGCACCGCTGAAACCATATACGCCCGCTGAGGAGTATTATGCACCACCTCCACCACCACCCCCGCCACCACCACCACCAGCACCTTTGAAGCCATACGCACCAGCTGAAGAGTATGGCCCACCACCTCCGCCACCACCACCACCACAAGCAAAACTTTCGCCTTATCCACCGGCAGAACCTCATCAGGTTTATGGAAATCCTGAACCACTTCCCCCAAACTATAAATTTGTTTAAGAGACATAAATCTTTTTGACCACTATACAATACTCGTTGTTGTAGCATATGTGGACGTGTTGCTATTTATCTTCTTTAAAAGCTATTCAAAATAAGAGTATAGTATTTATACACCTGTATTGAAACTCCCATTATTTGTCTGCTTCAGTGATGGAAACTCGAGAAATAATGTTTTGTATGTTAAATATTTTTTTTAGGGATAAAATATTTTTAAAGCTATAAATAAATATACCATACACAAAAATTAAAACTCCTTTTGTTATTGCCTCTTCCATAACATTCCTCTTTCTTACGGAATATGGCATTTCAAACGACATATCCCTGGCCCAGCTAAAATACACAACATGCACAACAGCCTTTATTTTTGCTACTACCACAGGAACTTGAAATTATTTCAACACTGAAAAACAGCCACTCAACGTGAATTGACAAATTCTCTACCAAACTTACCATCGGAATAATATTATCGCCTTTTCTCTCAATAGTAGTGGTTCCTAATTAAAACTTAAGTTCTACACCCTGGTATCATTTGGAAAACATCATTTGTAACTCCCATCTTCAAAAATGGTAAAAAATATAAGGTTAACAATTATAGGCCAAAGGTATATATTTTCAGTAAGGTTTTCGAAAAAATTGTGAATGTTTGCTGCCTTGAGATCGTTACTCAATATCAATCAACATGGATTTGTGAGAGGAAGACGATTTCACTTGCGCGACTAGAACTAGGTGAAGCGCTGATACTTGCGTGATTAATGCGTACGGTTAGAGTAACACCTACGCATCAATTTTGAGAGTTCATACGACTTTAGCCTTTTGTGACAGCACGGTTCCTCTAGCATGGATAAATTCACCGCCCGCTAAATGCCAAACGCGTATCCCAAATACAAGTTAATCTGGAGGCTGAATGCTTCCATCATTATAAAAGGCAAAGGCAATCCCGCCGACCGCTTATCGCGTAGACCATCCATTATAGTTTAAGTTTCCCCCATTTGCTCAATTGCCTAAAAGAGATTGGCCTCTACAACGTTTTGATTTGAAATCGGTATCTGATCGACCCGAACATGGCAGTTCGAAACAATAACTGCTTTAAAACGATCGCGCCGCACTTATTATGCGCACTAGCTACTCGTGTTAATTCATGGCCGAAATTAATTCCAACTGTAATTTTTATTTTTCGTTTCATTAAGAAACTTCCTCGAACATTTGAATTAAGTCATACTGTTATTGCAGAATTCGCTGTTATAAAATCAGTACAGCGAGAACATTTTTCGGGAGATACGAAGGCAAGGACTAACGGGAAGGAAGATCGATGCGCTATTGAAAAATTGAATCTGTTTCTTCATGACGGTATTCTAAGAGTAGGAGGCAGGTTGAAAAACGCTGAAATGGAATTTGATGGTCGTCATCCTATTCTATTACTCGCTCGTGCTCGTGTAGTCAATTTAATAATAGATTATTGTCATGTCGGGACCTTACTCATGTATCTGCTAAGACAAAGGTTCTGGATACTTTCCTCGCGTAATCTGGTTCGAAAGCGCGTGCATTGATGCAATACGTGCTTCAAGATTAATCAAAACCGTAATTCCTAATAATGGGAGATTCACCCGCATGCCGCGTCCGCGAAGCCAAGGCTTTTCTACATACGGGTGTTGATTACGCTGGCCCGCTTCACATTATCCCTTATAGATGTCGGGGTGTTCGAAGTCAGCGGGCGTACTCTTGCCTATTTATCCGCCTGGTGACCCGCGCGGTTCATATCGAACTCAAGGCAAATCTTTTCAACGAAATCTTCCCCAACGCTTTCAAGCGTTTTCTATCCCATTGTGGTCCTGTGAGTGTAATGCACTCCGATTATGGAACGAACTTCTTGGGAGCCAAGTCCCATTTAAGATCTTTATTCGAAATTATTCACCTAATTATAAGAAGGAACTCTCGGTTAATCTACTGAAAAATCGCATCGAATGGAAGATGAATCCTCCTCAATATCTACACTTTGGTGGAATCTGGGAAAGTAACATAAAGTGCGTAAAGAGTTACTAATATAAAATAGTTGGTACCTCTCTACTTACGTATGAAGAGATGCAGAGCGTTCTTCCTCAGATAGAAGCAATTCTAAACTCACGTCCGCTGTCCGTTCTAAGCGTTACCGATGTTTCGGCTCCGTTGCCTCTTACTCCCGCACATTTTTAACGCTTACTCCGTTAAAATCTCTACCCGCTGCTGACTTGTCAAACTAGTCAGTAAACTTGCTGCAATGGAAGCATCTCGTGGATCATCTCTTCCAGACCATCTTGAACCGTAGGCGCATGAAGTACCTAAATACCTTACGATCTCGTCAGAAATGGAACACGAGCGCGAATCCGGTAACGCAGACACTTTGGTAATCATCAATGACAACTTCGCGCCTCTTCAATGGCCTATTGGCGTAATAGTCAATGTCTATCACGGTGTAGATGGAGTGATTCGCGTTGCAGACGTTAAAACAAAAACCGGCACATCCTGCAGGACAGTGGTAAAACTTTGCCCTTTACCTTTGACTTGGCCATCAGATGGTGCATCTATGGCCCACCTTTTAGCCTTTAGGTTTCATCATTTTTCGTTATTATTATTTTTTGTTTGCGTACCCAACACAACCTTCAAATAAATATTTAAATAAATGCGGCACTATCAGCTTCACCCGAAATAAAAACTCCATTTCTTTTAACTATACCATTAATGGCACAATACTGATGAAAACGGTGGAAGGCAAGGATCTGTGAGCAGTGTTCGACCTGAAATTACTTTTTGGCCGCCATTTCGAATTTATGTCTTCAAAAGCTTCCAAGTTATTTTGTCCTCGGAATCTGCAAAGATTTTAAAGTTTCAGTTCTCTGGAGTATGCTGCTCAAGTCTGGAATCCCAGGTACATATCAAACACAGAAAGGATCGAGAAAGTACTAAATCGTTTTTTACGATACCTCGATTTTCGAGGCTATCGTCCCCGCTTGAGTCATGAATTTTTCGGGATATCGTCACTGGAAAGCCGTAGAAGTTCCGCGGACGTACTATTTTTACAAAGATAGATCTCTGTGACAGATTGGCCTGAACTACTTCAACGAATTCAATTAAGAGTACCCATCAAACAAACCAGATAAAACCACACCCTCAACACCATAAAATCTCCCTCAATGCAACACTAATTTGAAACAAAGCACGTTTATTCACCGCGCTTCACACATTTCTAACACTTCATGCAGTGAGATTGACTTATTTAACTCACCCCCTCACAACTTTAAACCTAAAATCAGTCATTCACACAATACATATTACTCTACACATACTATATCCATTCCCTTCCACTCCCTCCCACCATCCCATCTCTATAGGGGATGATCTCCAAACATCTAACTTTATCGTAATTGAACAATTAAGACACTTGAGAGAAAACCAATTATTGGTGCAGTTTTTATATGTATTTACCATACTTTATAAATATTGTGCTTCCAAATAAATTTAATTTAAAAATAAGAAAGCAAAATTCATGCTCAATCCCGATCATATCTGATTACGTCTAAAGGGGATCAAAATTACAAACTAGTCTCGTTTAATGGAAGCAATCATCCCAACAAGCCTTACATTGATATGCTTAATGTAATCTTAAGTGACCAGCTCATGGGTGCTCCATCGAAGCCAGAGTAAAGTTTGCCTCAAACTGGTCGTACTGTACTTTAATACGTTAATAGTACACAACTGCTGACCATGTATAAATCGCAAGTGCGCCCTACTGTAGAATTTGGCACTCACCTCTGGTCGGGAGCCCCAAAATTTTTTGCCTGTTTTAAGAAACGAATTGCAATCTTTGAAGCACAGACGAAAGTGGGAAATCTTTCCTTGTTCTACGGATATTTCAATGGAAGGTCCTCTAAGGAACTAGCATTATTGATCCCTTCAGCACTAGTGCACACTCAGGAAATATGCCAAACGCACGCCCAACATTTTTACATGGTTGACATTTGTTACATGAGAACAGGTCGCTTCTACGACTCGTTCTTATGTTCAACAGCTCGGCAATATAATAATAATAAATGTTTATTCAGGTATGTGGGGAGGTTATTGCAGTCCCACACATTCCATATAAAATATACATGCAATAGTTATAAAAAAAATATATATTTATACAAAATATGTACAAGAGAGACAGTAGTAAGGTTACATATAAAACAAAAATTAAAATAAAATAAAGATTTAAAAATAATAAAAAAATAAGAATTTAACTAAATAAGTATATGAAAAAATAAATCCTTTAAGGTGCTGCCGATTTATATTATGAGGGGACAATATGTTTCTCCAGTATGCGTCGATGCTGGAGGCTGGACTGAGGCGTGCTTCCATGATGAGGATATTCCTGGAGCTGTTTATTCTTTCCCTCATTCCAGCCACCCTGGATCTTATAAGGGCTGCAAAACCGGAAACTCGCCCCTCCGTGAACATACTGGAAGCACTGCAGTATCTGGGGAGGCCAAACATTATGCGGGAGGCGTTATTATACTGTACACGAAGTCTTTCCATACTACTCTTTTTGTAGTTTGCCTAGAGTTCGCAGGTGTACAACGTTGCGCAGAAGGCAAGGAAGAGAGTCCTTTTCACAGCGGTACTACAAAGGCGAAATCTTCTACTGAGCATATTCGATTTTACATTGAGAGCTCGTCTTTGCCTATCAATGTCATCATCATCCATCAGAGTACTTGTGATTATATGTCCTAGGTATTTGGTTTCTTCAGTCACCTTCAAGATCACACCGTTCAGGGTAGCTGCAGGAATACTAGTCGGGCCTTGTCTATATCTTATAACCAACGGAGCTGTTTTATTGGGGTTATAAGACATTTTTGTTTCTTCAGCAAACTCTTCGCAGATCTTCAGGAGAATGCGCAGCCCTCTTATAGACGGTGCCATTAGTACCATGTCGTCCGCAGGTTATCCGCATAATGATCTACCGGCCTGTGTATTTTCTACATCCTACAACATGGGTCTTTTCAATACCCAGGTTCACTCCTTCCTATCCTAGAAAAAAACCCTCCGCAGCATCTTCAAAAGTGAGATAAGCCTTGAGGGAAATTATTTCCCTCGGGGCCTCCTGTGTGGAGTGACTGTAAAGAAATGGGTTTGTTTTCGTGTTTTTTTTTTATTGTACTGAACAAAAACCGACCGCCACAACATGGACATGCGCCTAGACTAGTGGTCGAAAAATTAAAAATACATTTAATAAACTAACTAAATGTACTGAATAAATGAAATTCGAAAAAATATAATTCTTCATATCCTTCACAATTAAACACACTGTCTCCCGAAGTTAATAATTTTCACATTCATTCCTAATGTTTCATTATTTGTGAAGAATTCCGATCCTTATTACAATCAACCTATTGCAGTGTAATACCAAAATTACGCAAATTAATTATACATAATAAATTATAATATTATAAAAAATCAATGTAAGTTTGTTTGTTTGTTTGTTTGTCCTCGATTTTCTCGAGAATTACATAACCAGTTTCGCTGAAAATAGCCCAGTTTGTTCTTATTAGTGCCGGGAAGGTTTAGAGAGTAGTTTGAAAGAAATCCAATATGTAAAACTGTTGCGATAACGTTTTAAAATTAGTATGAAAAACATTTATCCCCCCATGTTGTATTGAGGTCAGCCCATAGATATACCATTCTGGTAAGCCACAGATTACATATTCAAAAGACGAAAGTTTGTTTAGGTAGAACATTTTAAAAATAAAAAACACGAGTAGGTACCTACTTATTTACTTTATTATTTAGATATATTTAAAAAAAAAACAAATTTTTGGAATGAAATAAAATTTTCAAATTAATGTTTCTTTGTTTAGAAGTAGTTACTTTCGCTGTCAAATCAATTATAGCACCCAAAAGACAAGCAAGAATTCATAACTTATCCCGAGCTAGGCCGGGTACAGATCAGCTAGTATGATATAATAATAATGTTATTTTGAAGTCCTTTCGGAGAACGTTAAATTGATCGGTCCGTCGGGTTTGTTGATCAACGCCGTTTTGATGCCCAAGTCTCCTCCTTTCCAGCCAATTTCGAAGTTACGCACCAACTGAAAAAGGAAGTACCACACATTACTACTGCGAGTATTTTACAAGTAAGTAGGTATAATACGTTATTCTATTTACCATTAAAAAAATTAAAAGTTTGATTTTATATGCTCCATGAGTTTTTCTTTCACTCCAACCCATGATATTGATATCGTGAAATTTTATATTTTGCATTACGAGTACATTATAAAACAATTATACACACGCTAAATAAAACATTTACATTTTAAAAATAGAACAATAACTTTGCTTACATCACTTTTATTTATTATATACTTTTGCCTTTATTTTCTATAAGGTGTGTTCAAAATAAAACCTGAATTTCGAATTTTCGCGGGCTGTGTACATTCGATTATCATATTTTTTTTGTTATGTTGGTACACATATGTTTATCATATGTTAGCATTATCAGCCATTTTGGATCTGTGGTTTGTTTTTGACAACTGGAAAGGTTAGTCACGTTTTTGGGTGTTCTTCGATTTTTTACTTTTTTATTATTTTAGTAAAAAATCTAAAAACATTGATTTTTTTTAAGAAATGCTGATAAGGACATAGAAAACAAAGCAAATCTAAAATTTCACTTTAATCGGACTGATAATGCCGTAGTTACTCTCATTTGAACTTATTCGATCCTTATTTAGAACTGTAGATTCTCATTGTCTTTATTTAGAACTGTTTAGCTTATGCAGAAGTGAAAACTTTTTGATTTTATGTTCCGAGTAAAAAATTGGAGGAGAAATCTTTCCGACCGAGAGGAGGCTTTCTTCAGTAAGCTCTGGCGCCGCGAATTAGTTAAAAAAAAACGATTAAAGCGAAAATTAGGTAAGAATGGTTATTATCCCTGTTGAATACCCCCCAGAAATATGTATGGAGTTTATCTCCGATGTTATGAAATTACGTCTGAGAGGCGATGAGAAAAAATCAACGCTCATACCCTGTCAATATTTTTTAAAGTATACTACACATCACAGACCAAAAACGACGCCCACAAAAAGCCGAGAGCGATTTAAAATTAAAATGGGTAGCCAGAATTTTAGGGTTTTTTTATTTCAGATTGATTTACATAAATCGCGTCCATCTTTATTATAAAATAAGGTTTAGACCGTCGGGGCCTTGGACCAGGAGATGGGCTGCGCAGTGCCGCACAGGTAAATAAATCCATGGTGAAGAAGGGTGCCAGAAATGATAGAACTGCCAAAAAAATGTGAAATAAATAACGTGTGAATGGAGAGTACGCGTTTACTGAAAGGCCACCAACATGACAAAAAGGGAAACTTCAGGTGAGCATCTTACATTTTTGGATCAACCAAAAGTATAAAAATGACGATGTTTAGTCACTTTTGAGTCTTTAGATTAAAAAACCTTTTGCAATGAAACAATTTGTGATCGTTATAAAAAATCTACCTTCTAACTTCTTTAATCTATTTTCATGTTCTTGGCAGGATAGTTACAAGATAGTGCCTACCATGTTATTGTGACAATTCTACTTCAGCGTTGCAGCATTATATTATTCCTGTGCGACGGATTGAACATCTGGGGAACAAATACTTCGATGTACTGTAAATTTTTTTGTAACTAACCAACTAGCTAACCATCACGTCGTTTCCCCGCAGGGGTAGGCAGAGAGGACAGACCGCCAAACAACTCGATCTTGGCATACACTTCACATTCATACATCGTCTCATACATTCTCTTCTATTATTCCGACTTCTGACGTGGCCCGACTCAAGTATTTGATATATTTTTCTTACACTCTTTCTTTGTTCATTCGCTCTACATGCTCGAACCATCCAAGCGTCTCTTTCTTAATCTTACTCGTTCATCTAGTACAGCTATAAAATGATGTTATTTACTTTTATATTACCTACTATTATATGTACCCATTCAATATGATTAATAAATGTAGATGTAAATGTCTTTAACGGGAGTAAATAAATAAAAAAATATTAATGTTATTTTTTTGGCTTCTTTAATAATTTATTATGTTGTCTTTTTCAAAAAAAATTACATTTTTAAGTGTAAAGATTTAAATGGTTATTGAGTACAATCATATCTTCAAACAAAAATGTACTTTTTTTTAAATATAATGATGGTTAGCTCCTATGATAATAAATTGATTGAGACATACTCGTACAACTTGTCATAGGTATAGTACAGAAATATATATATATATATATATGCATATTTTTTTTTAATGTTTAAATTAATAATCTTTGATACAAAAAAATATACAAAAATAAACAATATTCGTAATAAAATGGTAAGTAAGAAAAACACAACTTTTTTAAGTGGCTTTCTTAAAACGAAAATTACGAGAAATCACCTGTTTTGTCTGTTTGTTCATTCCGAATATTTTACAGTTGTTTGTCTTGAAAGTTAATAACTATTTGATGCGTACGTACTTTCTGACTATCCTGTCATAGTTTCCTGTACTATCCTAATTTTGAACAAAACATGATTTATTGTGAAACCATTCCCTGAAGCCTAAACATGTCTGAAATTCAAATTGAAAAGCTCTACCTGAATATTTGTTTAAATTTAAATGGCGACACTCACCTTAAGCAAAGTTATGTGCATATTCTGCTCGGCCAGCCTGCGCGCGATGCACATGCGAGCGCCGTGGCCGAAGGGCAGAGAGGCGTACGGGTGCGCGGGCTGGTGCGCGGTTCCGTCGGCCGCGCGCAGCCACCGCGAGGGCAGGAACTGCTCCGGCCTGTCGAAGTACTCGGCCAGGTTGCTGATCATCTGATTGCAGGTTGTGATTACTGTCTGAAATATTATTTTTTTTTTTTTTATATTTTGACAAATTTGGTAAAATCATAGAAATTTTGATAGACTTCCTCTTCGGAGACCTCGATTGCTGCTCCCTGCTAATCGGAGCCAGGTGAGACTGGCATCCCCAATTGGAATATGTTGTGATGGTGAAGGGTATTGGAAGGGGAAGGAGATGGGAAAGAGGAAGTTGGGGAAGTATAAATTAATAGTTGTCCTTGTTCCGGAATGTGAGGAGGTTAGTGCAATCCCACACATCCCATTGAGAGAATACAGTCTGGCATTTAAAAGTAGACAAAAATTGAGAGCGCTTCGATCGTTTAAATGGTTTTAAATAACACGACTAAGATGGCAAAAACATTAAAAAAAGGACAATGTTTCAAATTCCAAACACATATTTTTTACTTTAACCGTTTTAAAACGGTCTTCTGAAATTAGTGGTACTTTCCAAAAAAGGTGTTTCGACAAAATATTCAAAAAATTTTTTTAATTAAAACTTTTTTTTATTATTTAACGCCTTACAAGGAAGACTACGTAGAAAGGCGATTTTTATGTATTACTAAAATCTGACAAGTCTCGTACATGCGTTGTATTGTTTTAGGGTGAGGTTCGCCGTATTGCGCTTTCTCATCCATGCTTGAGCAAACGGTTCATACAGCATTGCTGGGTCTATCATAAAGACAGATGAAAAATAAATTAATAGCACCAACCCCTTCGGGAACATGGTACCCCGACAGGACGACGTCCTTCTTGACCAGGCGGCCTATTCCAACGGAAATAGGGTTGATCCTCAGCGACTCTTTGAGGCAGGCCTTCAGGTAGGTGGCGCTCCCCAGCACCTGCGCGGTGACGGGGTCATTGGGGTTCGGCAGCAGGCGCTCCGCCTCCTCGTATAGACGGCGCTGCGCCTCCGGGTTCCTGGCCAGATGGTATAGGGCAAAACTGGTAGTGAAGGTTGTCTGAAAAAACAATTAACACACATGAATCGGTACACTTTTTAAAAGTGATATAAAGCCATTAAAAGTACGAAAAAAACTAGTCTGTAAACCTAATCTGATATAACTTATGTAATGTATATTTATTTTTTAATGAATAAAATAAGATTAATTAGGTTAGGTTAGATTAGGTTTTCAGGCAAAGATTTTTATTCATTCGTTTAATGACTTTATATCGCTTCTAAAAAGTGTGCCGATTCATACGTGTGTTGATTAATCCGATTTCCAAAATATATTATAAATTGAATACAGAATAACAATATGAAGGTATTTGCATTCTTCTTTTAATACTAGAAGCAAGACGTGTTCCAAGTGGTGTTTTCTGTTTTCTCCTAAATCATTTTTTTTTGTTTTATTTTCGGAACGCGTCCAAATACGGATTTAAAAATCGTAAATTTGAAGTGAGGATTTAGGAAAAAAAAATTCTTAGTAAAAGTCAATATTTTCTGTTTTTTTTTTTTTTTTAATACTTTAGAATGTATAATATTTGAATTCTGCATTGGAATGCGTAAGATGACGTAGATCTTCTTATATCTCTGATAACTTCACTTTAAAAAATGATCAATCGTGGAAGAGATATGAGAGGAACATTACGCCGTGTCCAGATGAATATGCGTGTATTGTTCTTCTGTGCAGAATAGAAAAAAGTCATTATATATAATTTACGGTAAAAGTGTGAAGTTGCCTGTCCAATGGCACAAGCCCGACGCTTTAAACCACTCGACACTTACTTTTCTCCATCGTAATCTCTTTCAGAACAGAACTGCATTCTTCGTAAAATTAATAATATTCATGATTTTTTCAACGATAAAATAACATTGTGCACAATACCTACTATAATTCTGCTGATTCCCCGAGAAACTTCGTTAAACAATCGTTGTAGTAATCTTAAAAATAACTGCGCATTCACTTTTAATCAACAAATCAATTTGTTTATTAGTGCATTTTTTTTTAATTTAGCACGTGTTTTGAAAAATGTTTCAGATAAGAAACAAAATATGTCAGAGCAAAATCTTAGTCATATATTTTCCTATGTACACACTTGAAACAGCGCGCCTTTAAAATGAACAAATAACTCTTACCCCGCTATAAATTCTAGGTTAGATGCCATAAATTACCACCAGCTAAAAAGATTACCTTTATACACGTGCATTAAAACATAATATTTAAAGAATAAGGAATTCCAGTGAAAAATATAATGGCTTTCAAAATATATATTCATATAGATCAGCAAACGCCGATTCTGAATATATGACTTTTATTGTATATAAGTAAGTAGAATTTATAAATCGTTATTTAAGAGTGAATAAAAAATCATCTCATCGAAACACCTTATTATTTTCGGTGCGCATTCTGTTTTTGGATTAGTATGGAAATTTTTATGTTTCGATTTTATTCGAGTATTCATGATCAAATCAATTATCAATAGAGATATTATAATAATGTTCAATACTATTATTATTCTCTGAGTTTAAGTTCCTAAAAAGTTACATAATTTTCTTACTTATGTGTAGTTATGGTTTACTACAAATATAATATAAAATTATGTATGGTAAACCTCATCCTTGTTTTGACATTTGACATTCTAACCTCAAATCTGATTAAAACCGACCAGCCATAGATTTGGAGCGTTTTGGCGGGCTTTAAAAAATTGAATCTTTGAAAATTATTTTATCTACGAAAACTAACTTTAGAAAAAAGAGGAAATATACTGATATTTAAGTTTGAACGTCATTATTTATGAAAAAAAATTGTACTGGAGTTCCTTATTAACAAATTAAAATGTTGCTATTTTTGCATTGTTGTTGTGAATGTGTTCTCTTTGTATCGCTTTGTATATTCTGTATAATATTTTGTAATTTTATCTGATGAATATTTATCTAAGAAGCACTGTAGTGGTAATGTTAAGAATAAGTAAGAATGTATGTGCATAATATGTTAAGAATGTGGATATGAATAGAATATGTATATAAATAGAACATTTTAAGAATACGAAAGGAGCACTGTAGGAATATCACTAAATGGAGTTAGTTAATCATTATTTTTAACTATTATATGAATCTATCACTTTGTGGTTATCCATTATAATCAAATGAAACAATCAAACTTTCTTTTAAACGTATTTATTTTTCACGCATCATTGTTTAGTACATACTTTGTTCTGACCGATAAGTGTGAAAAATAAATGTGGTTAAAACAAAGTTTGATTGTTTCATTATGTTTAAGTTTATTATAGTAAAGTGTACTTGAAGTGAAATAACGCAAAACTGTGCTATGTAATTGCATTGTTATTATTATTATTATGTTATTGTTTACGGTTTATATAAAATATAATATAATTGATAAATTGTACCGTGTCAATGCCCCCCAGCAACAGATCTACTGACATGCCAATGATGTCTTTAATGTCCATCTCAGGATTGGCCAGGTATGTCTCTAGCAAAGAGGGTTCTTTATCTTCGGCATTGTTTGCCATCGAAGTCTCAGTGTACAGTGCCTTTTTCTGCGTGATAAAGTTAATTGCTACCCTGAAACAAAAACAACCAAATCAGAGACAACTCAGAAATTAATACAAAAAGATAATGGCACCACCAAATACCGTTAAAAACGGTTTTACGATACCATCATTAAATATGCCGATACAGAGAAAGAAGCCACAATTTTTGTACCTTATAGGAATAAAACGTAATGTATAGGCGTTTCGCTGATAGCCCCCGTTGTAACCTCTCCTTCTAGTACATTGTAAGCCAGTGGCGTGCATTGCTCTATGATCAAAGTTAGACTGTGTGTAGTTTTTCATGTTCGGTTAAGAATTCTGTAACGGCCCTGACGGGAGCGCCAGTGTAAGGTGGCCTCTCCAAGTTAGCGCCAGTGCAAGGGCCCACCTACCATTCACAAGGGGCGCCAGTGCAAGGGCCTCACGGGGAAGATCACATAAGAAAAAGGAATGTTATGGTTACCGGAATGCCAACCGTTGAGACGGCCGACTCACAGCTCTACTTGACTAGCTCTGTAGGGTAGAGTAGTGACTCCGTCTCTCTGGATCGTAGATCGGCTTCCACCTCATATCTGGCCAGTTCTCAGTACAGTATTTATTGCGAGAGGGTGCACATTATATTTACATCAAAACATACGATTGATTTAACCTAAAAATACACATCTTGCCTATTGTCTACTGAATCTCTCTCTCTCGGGAATTAAATCGGGCATTTAAGGGAGCTAAATAATTATATCAGCACAATTAATAGGGGTTAGATACAGCTTACATGATCCATGGCGTCGAGGCTCACATCCTCCCATCGTAGATGCGTAATGCCCGGAACACCAACTCACGCGGCTAGCAGTTAATAGGTCGCCTGGAGTTTAATACTGTTTATAGACATTACTAGCTAGATTGCTATGATCAGCGGTGTTTCACAAGGACAAGGAGTTTACAATCCAAATGTGAGGTAAACGTGATGACGCCTAAGCCACGCGCAGGCGGCCATTGCCAACGGCAAGTAGCTCTGATGTTTAAATACACAACCTGACGGTTCCAATGCTGGTCTTGTTCTGCTCCTCGAGCGGAGGCCCGATGCCGGGAGGAAGTGCCCCCCCAGGTGGAACCGGAACAGGTGCCATAAATAATCCGTGCGTATCCGAGCGTCTAGAATGCATTTAGTATTGAATTCTGTTACGTAATAATTCCTATGAAATTTCATATAATTAACAAAATATAAGATATAACCTATCAAAATATTAATATTTTAGGAGAATCTCGCCGATAAGCGTATGACATAAAAGTACACAAAACAACTACGTGACGTCACGGGTATTTTCAGCGGTCGTTTTACGTTCGAGTTCGTTTGAAGTTCACTTTAAAAGCTCATAACTTTGTCATTTTTTCAGATACTGATAAACTAATTTTACTGTTATAAACTCTTCTAATGTAATGCATTTTCATCAAAATAGAAAATTTGGAGACAGCCTCACTGTGCTTTGAATATTTGAAAATGATCATTATATTATCATCTTCCGCTGATGGCCACAGTTGTGGTCAAATGAATAAATGAGCATAGAAGTTCCTTACCCGTTTGTATATAATATGATTTTTTTTAAATGTTGTATTATTTTAACGTTTCGTTTTTCTTATTGCAGGCACAGCTATTCAGCCTTTATGAACGGCAGGTCACTGGGTAATGCGTACATGAATGTGAAGACAAATATTATAGGTACACTTACTTCTCCAAATAATCCTGAGCCTTGCGGAATTCCTTGTAGGTCGAAGTCTCGAAATTATGGAGGATGAATTCGGGGGCAATGTCATTAGCAAACGTGTTAGCGTTAGAAGTCAGCGCGGCTTTGATCAGCCTGGAGGACATGGAATCTGTTGCCATTTCCTTTGGGGAGAAGCTATTCAAGTTCACGTCGAACGCGATGATGCAGATCACTGTAAGTTGATTCAATTCAAGGACTTATTATTTTCCTTAAATTCGTTACTAGGTTAATGAACAATAAGAATAAATTCCTTTGTGAAGATTTTGAAGGGAAATAAAAGCAGGATTGGCATTCTACGGTTCAATCAAATGAAACAATATTATACTTTTGTAAGAAGCTATCACTTTGTGGTTGTAAGCGACCATTGTCGTTACAAGACTGTAAACATGTAGGTGCTGGATTAAGCCACTTTCTATGCTTCTGGGGGTACGGGGCCGACTATCCTTGAGGCAGGTTCAGGAATCCTTCAGGTGGGAGGCAGGAGAAGTGAAAGACTTTCTATGGTTACAAGATGTGACTGGGTACGAGTCACGATTGCTCGTCCGAGTGTGACTGCCTTTATTTTCAGAAATTTTCGCTTTTATATCATTACAAAGTGATACAAGTTTTCAACACCAGGGGAGAATGGGGCGCTGCTGAGGTAGACATGTAAATGGGGTGCAAAACACGGTACTGCGCTGCCACGGGGTTAGTTGCATTGTCAAAAGCCCGCAACACGGTACCGTGCTGTCGCGGGGTCAGATGTGTTATCGAAGTGATAGGAAAGTCTGCCACACGGTACTGGGCTCCCGCGGAGTCAATCTATTACGGAAATTCCCGTGTGGTTCAATCACGTCGATAACACTGCGGGATGAAACCAATGTTATAAATCTTACACAATATGGTGCCAATAGTACAATACAAATCACGAAGTACATTGATAAACATAATGTTGCAAAATTGGAATCCTAAGAATCATGATTATTACGAACAAACGATCACGCCGGTTACAGTGGTTATCCATTATAATCAAAAGAAACACTCAAACATTGTTTAAACCATATTTATTTTATACGCCTTCCGGTTTCGGAACAACCGATGACCTCCGATCACCCTGTCTCACAAAAACATTCCCCCTTCCATTCCATGATACATCGCCTAGTTAATGTCCCAATCTCTAATAATCATTTTCTATTGGAACTTTCAATAATAAAACAAATAGCTGTAAATAACGGATATGAGCCAAATTTAATAGATAAAATCCTAAATAAAAAACTTAACAAAATTTCAAAAGATAAGTATTTATACAATACAAATAATAATAATGATATTAAACAATGGTGTAAAATTTTATATATTAATCATTTTCAGTTCAATGCTCCAAAAATCTCCCTTCTAATATAAAACCGGCTGTTTATATAAGGGATAATCTTGGAAATTTTTTGAGGAACCCTTAAGATAAAGACCGTAAATTGACTCACTCCGGTATATAAAAATTAAATTGTAACGACTGCTCCTCATTTTATATTGGAAAAACAAGTCGTAATTTCGACATTAGAGTCAAAGAACACTTAGGATGTCTTAAAAATAATCATTTTTCTGAATTCGCTAATCATATTATTTCAAACAATCACAGTTTTGATAAAAATATAGGGATCAATATTCATCACATTAATAGTAAAAAAAAACGCTTAGATAATTTAGAAGCCTTGGAAATTAAGAAATCCCTCAATAATAATGCGACTATTATTAATAATCAAAAAAACCTAACTTACAGCCCCATTCTAAATATGTTTCATTTCACCCCTCCCTCGATCTCTATCTCTTCCACCACTCTTTACTAATCCCTAGCCACGCCCCCACCCCTACTGTGACATTTACTATGTATGATGAAGACATATATCTAAAGATGGAAACCATCATTAAACTAGTTTCTGAAGTATGATGATGTAGTAAATGAGAAAGGAGATAACAGAAAAATATAGGCAAATAAATAGCCTCGAAGTCCGATTGGCAGTAGTGGAGCAAACAACTCGTGAAGATACCCTTGAATTTGCAGAGATTCCAGAAAAAGAGGGTGAGCAGCCTGCAGAAACATTAAAACGGGAAGCCACAGTCGCAGGTGTTGACTTAAGGTGGAGAGGAATAATTTATTAATCCGAAATAATGATAATATTATTACGCAATACCATAAACATGATGTTTATAACGAGAAAAACATGAATTATATATTTTTAAAATTTACATAGGTTTAGCATTCATCAACTCAAATTAGAAATATAATCTTTTCTGACCGTTCTAACGTTTTAGAACGCGTTAGAACGCGAACTAACGTTTTTTTTAAATACGTGTCAAAAATTTATTTTTAAACTTGCGCGTAAAAATTATTTATTTTCACTTATAAAGACAAAATTTGTCGCAACTTTTATATCAGTTGGTGGTCTAGTGGTTAGGATAGTGGCCTTCCAAGCGCTGGGTCAGGATTCAATCCCCATGCATATTGTTATATTTTTTTTATTAAAATATTTGACGTACGATGACGATGACGATGACGTATTTATGTTAATAACGTTTTCGTGCGGGAAAGGTAAGGTATTGCTTTCGAAGATATAGCGATTTAAAACAAATTAAAGAAATTCGCGCGGGACCTTTATTTTCAACGGTCCACCGGAGCAAAAAAATACCCGACTGAACTGTGTAAAATACAAATTTTTAATAAAGGGTAAAATACAAAAAACATTCAAAGTCCTCAACTGACTAAAACCAACGCTTGATAAGCAATTATATTTTAGAAATAACACTCGTCCATCAACATCTAGAGATCGCGAGTTCGTTTCCTGGTATGGATATGTATTTTTTTTCAGCTTTAATTCAATTAAGTTTATTGAAAATACGTATATTGCATTTTATTTTTTTTTCTATGGCCGTTTTTTATCGCCATTTGTATGTTACGTACTTACTTTGTTTCGTAGAACTCCGTTTTATTTTTTGTGACAGTTTTTTTCGACGTTCAAAACCGTTTGAAAATAGTTTTGACAGCTTAAACAGCTATCATAATAATAAAAGCTAAAATACTAAATAAAAGCTAAAATAATAATAACATTATTAAATTTATTTTCTTAAAATTAAAAATTAAATTAAATGGAGTTTTACGAAACACAATAAGTACGTAACATAAGAAAAGGCGAAAAAAACGGCCACAGTAAAAAGATAAATTAAAATTGATGTACACTTGAGGTGATTTTTCACAAAAAACGGCAAATCATCAAATTAGAATTGACCTATTATTTTTTGTCAAGTAACAAATTTTGTTTTTATTTCGCGACAGAAAGTTATGTCATTAATCGATCGAACGCAGCGCCATGGTGGTTATTTGAATCATTCATTCGTGTTCACTTCGGCGAATCAGCGAGACGTTCGTAAATTTCCGTCTAACGCAGCGCCACGGTGGTTATTTGAACTATTCTCCATTTGCGGTCAGAGATTCATAGTTTGTTTTCCCAATAAAATTTACATTTTGAATTTAATTTAAATGTATACAATAGTATAAAAAAAACATTAGAAAGGAAAGGAATCGAACCCAGATAGTCCGAATAGAAAGCGACTCCTCTGACCATTACACTGCCAGGTCTCATGTGAAAGGTGACAAATTTGCCATTCATAACTAAAATTAACAATTTTTTTTGGAATTCTAAAATATATACCGAATATACTGACATCTTGCAAATTATCGTGAAAGGTTTTGAAGGTGGATTTAGGTCAAAATTCCTACTACAAACAACTGTAGCCACTAGGGGGCGTTAATGTCGTTTCATGTCAATTTTCAAGGCTTACCATATGCCGTTAAAAGTCGAAGATATTCTGGATGTCAAGAAAATTCCTGAGCAACGACCAGGAGTCCCTCCTAAATTCCATGTCAGATTTACTAACCCCCAAAAATGACGCCAGATTCTGCTGAATAAGAAGCAACTGAACCCAATCACAACTCAACAAAATAGATTCCAGAGGATCTTCGTTAGCGAATTCCTTAGCCCTTATTTCAAAGATCTTCTGTGGAGGTCTAAGACAAAGGCTAAAGAAATGGATTTCAAATATGTCTGGTACAAAGACTGTAAAGTTATGGTTAGAAAAAATGAAGGTGATAGAATACATTACATTATACATTCGAAAGACCTTAAAAAAATTGATTATTTTTTATTGAGAGCTCCAATCGCCGGTCATTCACTGGGTTGACTCCCCTCATATTGGTGAGTACTCATATTATACTATTTCACTGCAACAATAATCCACCTACTTCACTTTCAACCAAAGGTGAAATCCCCAGAGATTGCCACGGACAGTGGAGCTCTCAATAATCAATAATTCTTTTTTTTGTTATATTACTCATAATATGACTGTTACCAATGAAAATACATACGAAGAACTAGATGATCAAGTCAATTGTTTTACAACATCAAATGCTAAAATATGTAAATATCTGTTAACCGATCCTAAAAACATCACTATTATGCACCAAAATATTAGGTCAATTAATAAAAACTTTAATGAACTCCAGATACAGCTTAAACACCTAAATATAGATTTTTATATAATCATTCTTACAGAATGATGGTTCTCAAATGTTTACATACATAAATTCATAAATAACTACACTTCCTTCAATTCAACAAAACCTGATAGTCAGAACGATGGAGTTGTGGTATACACAAAAAACGATCTAAACTCCGTTGTAACAGAGATAAACATTATAAACGCGAGTTGTATGCAAATAAAGTACAACAATAATACTCACATTCTAGCAATATACCGCTCTCCATCGATCCGTAATATTACACCATTTCTTAACAGTTTAAATAGCATACTCTCTAATATTTCCTCTTCTAAAAACTTAATAATTATGGGAGATTTAAATATTATTAAGGGAGGGGAAAAAGGAGGGAAGGATGGACTAGGCAGTGTAAGGAAGGAGGAGAGGTTGGGAAGTTGGCCGCCAGTATTAGCGGAGCGGAAAGGAGGAAAAAGAGAGGCTCGACGACATCCACGTTGGTCGATAGTGTTAGGGGAGGGGAGAAAGGAGGGAAGGATGATGAGTAAAAGCCCCACGTTGGTCGCCAGTGTAAGGGGAGGTGAAAAAAGAGGGAAGGATGAACTAGGCAGTGTAACTATGGAGGAAAGGATCGGGCCCCACGTTGGGCGCCAGTGTTAGGGGTACGGAAAGGAGGGAAAAGAGAAGCTCGACGACATCCACGTTGGTCGACAGTGTTAGGGGAGAGGAAAAAGGTGGGACGGATGATGAGGAAAAGCCCCACGAGGAGCGTCAGTGTTGGGGTTGGATTGAGAGGAAAAGGGGAAGAAGAGGGTTGGTATAATGTAAGCAGTTCAACTCACCCTGAGATCAGATTCAGGACTGGACCCTGCTCCACTGTGGCATAGCTCAGCTGGTACAACGTAGCGTTTCTCTTTCTCAAAGTCAAATGGGTCGGCCGAAGCCTTAGAATTGGAGTGGGTATCTAATCTACTTAATTGAAGAGAATGCGTGCTTCCAACTCAGGACTTATTGTCAAAACGTGGACAGGTAAGTTATATACGGGTTTCACTACGAATGTGGTATCTAAGCTGTTGTATATAAATCTCTCTCTCTCTCTCTGAAGGATCTCCAACCGGTCAAGTTAATGGTAAAGGTACAAATATTCAGCATATAATAAGAAGGGAGGTTTTGATAGCGGCTTACATGAGTAGCTGGTAGTCAGGCGACGCCAACAGCAAGCCGGAGTCCATGTGGCCAGCGTCCGAGGTTCACAAGTATTAAACATTCCCACACTGATTTTAACAATTATAGGGTTACCAGACCAGGTGTTTACAAGGAGCTAGTGTAATAACTATCTGCTACAGGCCCAAGCCCACGTGCAGTTGATGGTTCCATGTCTGGAATCGGATGATGCAACAAAGAGCGGCTGCGTGCTCAAAACACGCACGCAGCTGATGATTCGGTGTCTGGGATCCTAGTGTGAATGCAAGAATGGCGGGGCTCACTTCGCGGAACCACGCCGTTTAGTCACCGAAAATTGTCTCAGCGCTCTTATTGCTTGAAAAATAAAGGTGGCCGGCATAACTTACCGGATTGGTTGATTATGGTCACGTGATTGCGAGATGTACTGTTATTTATTGAGGCGTAATGTTTTGCAATCGAGTGGCTAGAAGTATTTTACAATCTCCTATTTGTTACGTAACAATATTAACATACTTCCAAACAACTCACATCACCAATGACACGACTACTTGAACATGCTAGAGTTCCATGGATTAGTCAGTACAATCAATACACCGACAAGAGTAGTAAATGAATCAATATCATGCATTATGGTCAAAACTAAAAGACAAAGTAAAAGCTTTGTTTACAATTCTACAATTACAGATCACTACACAACAATGTTATCATTGCAATCCGACGCCATCATTAATAGAAGAGATCAGTCAATCGTATACAATAATATAAACTTTAACAATTTAAAAAACACAATTAAACACAAATCTTGGAAAGAGCTGTTTCAAATAAAAAAAACTCTGATGATGCATGGAGACATTTTGTTGAGTTTTTGAAAAATGAATTAAATAATAACACTACAATTGTGACAAAAAAATCCAAAAAAAATTGAACCCTTGAAATCATGGATAAGCCATTTAATTATTAACTGCATTCGTAGAAGAAACGCACTACACAAAAAATTAATGACAATCCATATGACATAATATCATTAAACTTCTATAAAAGATATAGAAATACGTGCGGTAATGTCATTAGAAAGTCAAAAGAATCTACTATAGAGATAAAATCAAAGGAAGGAACAATGATCCCAAAAAAATATGGCAAATCCTAAGAGAAGCCACAAATACACAAAATCCTAAAAACCAACAGGACATAAGTAAACACTGTATTGATGGAAATATTATTGACACCTCGAAAAATCCTAAGCTCATTGCGAATCACATCAATATTTTTTTTATTCGCTTTGGCCCAAATCTTGCTTTCCGACTACCAATTTGTGAAAATGGTCAATTGACTGAAACAGGAGTTCAATATCCCAATAGTAGCTTCATTATTAAAACCGTGTCTGGGGAAGAGATTCTAAAAATAATTAATTCTCTAAAACACACATCTTCTGCTGGAGTAGATGGGATAACTACCAAAATTTTGAAAACGCTGTCTACAGAAATCGCATTGCCTCTAACACATAATTTATTTTATTTATTATATTATATACGCCCTATATGGGCTTTTACATATTTAGTTACTTATAATAGTCACACAGGTGCAAAACACATTACAGTATTTATTTATTTTTTAAACGCTCATAGTGCTTTTTTATACAGATACATAATTTTAAAATCACATAAGAAAAATAAAAAATAGAAAACTTGCACTAAAGTTAAGTTACAGATGAAAAGCAGTTAAGTTACATTTCAAAAAGAAAAAACTGCACCAAAATTAAAAAGAAAAGAAAGAAAACAAAAAACAATGAAAAAACTGCACCAAAAACTAAAAATACGCAGTAACAGAAAAAATAAAAAATAACTAATGCAATATCGACCAAATCAATACTGACATTGATAACAAATAAGTAAATAATGTAAAAAGTTGTAGTTAACAATAATTTATAAACCAGGCAGAAACAAATCATTCATCCTTCTTTTGAAATTTGTAAATAAATAAATCTAAGTATTACTCAAGGACACTTCCCCTCTAACCTGAAACAAGGAATCGTTATTCCTATACATAAAACTGGGAACAAGACAGATATAAACAATTACAGACCAATAACTGTACTGACCAGTGACCAGTCTGTAAGTATTTGAAAAAGTTATCAATGCGCAGTTGGTTAAATTTCTTGTGAGTTCTAAACTGCTCTCAGAAAACCAATATGATTTTCAAAAAAATTTACCTCAAATGCTATTGCCGCTGTCACAGATTTCATTGTTAAAAACCTCGATAAATGCAAAAAATGTATTTCAATATTCTTAGACCTTTCTAAAGCCTTTGATACAATATCACACAGTAAATTAATAAAAAAAACTTGAAAAAATCGGTATTACGGGCAACGAACTTAATTTTTTTTAAAGCTACCTTAATGGACGCCAGCAACAAGTGAAAATAAATAACATTCTTAGCAACCAGTGCTCAACTGACTACGGTATTCCACAAGGAAGCGTATTAGGACCGACTTTGTTCCTGTTGTATATTAATGACTTATGCAACCTTAATATTCAGGGGGAAATTGTTAGCTTTGCTGATGACACTGTCCTTATTTTTCAAGCTGACACCTGGCTAGATGTTTTTAACAAAGCTGAAACGGATATTAGAATAGTTAAAAAATGGTTAGATATAAATACGCTCACACTGAACACCGAGAAAACTAAATATGTCACATCAAGCATAAATATTACAGGTCAACCACAGGACGATTTCTCTATTAAAATACATACATGTATGAATCCCAATGAATATTGTCAGTGCCCCTACATTGAGCACACTAATCAGATGAGGTACATCGTTTGAGTGTTTCATTTGAAACAATATTAAATTATATGAAGGTTATTAATTGTTCGAATATGATAAGATTTGGTGTGTCCCAAAAACTGCGATAGGCTGGACATTTTGAAAGATGGGTGCCCCAGTGGAAGCGAGCAGCTGGCCGATGAGGAGGTTGAAGACATCATAGAAGAGGATTTTTATTTTTTTTATTACCAAGTTAATTTATTGTATATTAATTTTTGGTACATGGTTACATTGCATTGTTTATAATATTGTATTTTTACAGTTATAATAATAATATTTGGATGATTTGTAAAGCACCGTTTTTGTAAAAAAAATCACCTCCAGGGCCCTGGGCAAATATTTATTTTACAATGCTCTATCTTATCACTAACTATAGACAATTTTACAACCTGTGGCTAACAAATTGCATTCGCCAGTACATCGATCTGCAATACCAAACTATGTGTACAATACATTTGACCAATGAACGTGATGCCGCATTAAAATATACAGGTTATTAATTTTATTCCTGGGAGGTCCCGAACCTTTTCATCCATCCAATTGGCCGATAGTGTCGTCTGCCACTCTTTAATCTTTATCAAACATCCCTTTCTTAATCTCATTAATTACACATATATCGGCCGCAATCTTCTGAACTACCTTATTTGTAATTCAGTCATGCAAGGTTTTACCATAATGCATCACATCCAATCATTCAATACTCCATTAATTATAACATGCTTCATCTATTATTTTGACTCAAATTGTATTTGATTTGGTTGATTGTGTCATATCTTCCTGGGAGGTCCCGAACCTTTTCATCCATCCAATTGGCCGATAGTGTCGCCTGCCACTCTTTAATCTTTATACAGGACCATACTTACTTGGCAGGTCACTTGAGATAAACACTGTTTATTATCGAAATTCATATACGATTTTACACGCAAAGGACATAATATTGGAAATCACATGTTATTGGAGATACCATTTAATTATTTTTGTTCTTTCACGTTTTTGGAATAGGATAAGCCTATTTTATGATGGGTGGTACAGCACGGGGATTTTATTAGAATTTATCTTCATAAATATGATCCGTCCCTCGATAACAGATTGATGTGCGAGGCGTCGAATAATGTTAATAAAATAAGATAATTGTAATTAAGATACATAAGCAATTAATTAATAATGAATGGTACTGGAAGGTGTAATGAATTTAAGGATATGAAAGCCTGAAAGTGTAAGTTTTCATTTTCGACCATAACAATTATTTTTATATACACTCATTCTTCAGACTTTCTGGCATCTCATTATACATTTTCAGTCCTCTAAACATTAAGCAGTTCTGTGACTCTGTTTTTCTCATATGCGGTAATCTAATTCTATTTTAATCTCTGGTTTTATAATTATGTATATTTTTATCAAAAACAATTTCATACATAAAATAGTTTGGCATTTGGTTATTCAGAATTGTTTTATATAACAAAATTAACATAGTGTATAGCAGTCTCTTTTTTAATGGAATCCACTCAAGCTCTTCTCTCATTTGTTTTTTTTTATATTTGCCTTTCCTTGGTATGCATCTCATAGCTCTGTTTTGAATCTAGTTTGTTTAAGTTTCCTTCATTGGCCAAATATAATACCGTAGAGTAGTAATCTAAATGTGAAGCAACATGTTTTAATTTGTGTTTGGATTGGAGCAGGACGGGGGAGCTGAGGACTGGGGCCGAATGGCGAGAGACCGTAGCCAGTGGAGAGTATTTGTGGAGAAGGCTCCAAATAGGCCACAAAATTCTAATGATTTCTGTACTATCTTTTTTGTTACGTATTTTTGAAGTCGTGGCGATTTTTCGAAGATTTCGATCCCCAAAATTGGATCATTTTTTTATAAACCGGAAAGACCAGACATAATTTATGAGTGCGAAAAAAAATTAAAGAGCCAAAATCATTTTTAAAAAAAAAACACGAATTTCACACGAATGGCTGAGGTGAATAACGATAACGAGGCGTACAAAAAATATTACATCTCATTAAATTATTTTTTCGTTTATCCATCTTATTGATCATTATAATGTTCAACGTCATTAGACATAACTGTTTTACTGAATTCAAATATTTTACGATAAAATCGGCTTATTAATCATGGTAGAATCCATTCTGAGATATGGAATACGAACTTGGGGTCACACAAGCTTTACGTATATTAAGTATGTCCAAAATTTACAAACTGCGATAGTTAAAAAAATTGTCACACCAAAGATATACAGACAAAGAAAAAATTTAAAAATATTATACGGTGCTGAGGGCCTACTTCCTGTAAAAGGTCTCCTATGGTACATCACTATTATAGATAACGCGGGAGAAAGCCAATACAAAAAGCCACTGGTGCATAAACACAGCACTAGATTCACTGAAAGAAGAGGCCTAAAAATTCAAAAATTTCAAATAAATATGGAGGTCGAACTCTTGAATACATAGTGCCAGTGATTTTCAATAAATTTAATAAAAGCTATAAATTGGGGGAAAGTGAGAGGCTTTGCGTGAAATCGATGAAGTTATGGATTTTAAATGAGCAATCTATGTATCTTTAAATTTTTTCTTTGTATCTTTAAATTTTTTCTTTGTATCTTTAAATTTTTTCTTTGTATCTTTAAATTTTTTCTTTGTATCTTTAAATTTTTATCTATGTATACTTAATGGCTAAGTTAATGTACCTATAATGTTAACGTCAAATGTAAGTACCTATTTTATTTAAGATTAATATATATTACTATTACTATTAGGACTAATTAATCTTTGTAGAACCTGCAAACAAGCTGTCATGTGACCGCTTTGCAGGACTACATATTTTGCTCCTTTTTTTATTTTACCATGTATGTATTTATGTTCTTTGGATGAATAAAAAAAAAATAAAAATAAAAAAAATAAAAAAATAAAAATAAAATAAATAAATAAAATAAATAAATAAATAAATAAATAAAAAAATAAAAAATTAATAAAAATAAAAATACTAGTTACCCTACCCAATGTATAATAGAAAAAACACTATAAAGTTTTAAATTAAACGTGTTGGTACAAGGAAGATAAGCACAAAAAAGGGGGAAGGCTTATTAAAAGTATGAAACATATTAAAAACAATGTGGAAGGATCACATAAAATATATCAAAAACAAGGACGGTTTTTATAAGGTTTATCTAGAATGTTGAACAGCCGAACATCCTTGTACAAACACACCTCAATCTTCTTCGATGTTTGATATTATTATCCTACTACTCAGATTTAAATTATACTACTGTATATATAGTTAGATTTTGTTAAACTTTGCATCCTGACCATTATACCGATAAGTCGGTTCACTTTGACATCTGGCATCTGTCAATTCAAATAGGTAGCGCGAAGACGGAGCGACTCTGTATTTATTGTCATGAATTCATTAAACTACCTAAAGATCCGAGATTCGTAAAAGTAACTTAAATATATATTAATTCGATTAACTATATAAGTTCATAGTCATAATACATTAATAAACAATGGGTACGTATGTAAACAATGTCATTTACGTGACAAAACGCGTGAAAATATTATTATTAGGATCATAATGTAATTATATTATATTCATAGCTTTCAGATATCATAGAATACAGAAAAAATACCTTTTGTTTTGTTTTGACATTTCTATTTTTGGCTCTAACGATATCGATGTTATAAAACAGTCAAAGTACAAAAGTCAGCGGAAGTGTCAGTGTTGTCATATTTAAAAAAAAAATGCGTGGAATCAGTCAAAATAAATAAATATATCGCCAGCCGGGCATTTTTGTTCAGTGGCGTCACGAGCTAAAAAACCGAATTTGATTATTTTATTTTTAAAAACAATAATATTTAAAATAATTTTAGCAACATTTTCGTAGTCTTAGCAGAAACATCTATCCACACGATTTTTTCAAGCCGTTATAAAATGCGTGCAAGTGGCCTATTGAAATCCCATCCTAGGATATATCGACGTTATAATGATGATGATTAAACTATATGCTGTTTATTACTTACATTGCAAATATAGGCGTGATAAGTCTTCTGCAAAGTCTATGGCGTCATTTGAGCCCTTTCCGAGACAATGCACTTCCTTCGTTTTCTGGATAAAGTCGCCGACGATAGAATCTGTGATACCGACGTATACGCCGGCTTTTCGTGGACTCGAAAGCGTTTTTTGGAACAGGCTGCGTATTCTCCACCACTCCTCCCCATTTCTGGATGTAATAAAAATGTATTTTAGCATTTCGCACAAATATTCTTATTTATATATATATATATTTTTTATATGAGTACCGCACAAGAGTCCCAAACTGCTCCCAACCGTCTGCAGCCAATGAGACTATGGCATTCCCAATTGGGGAATGTTGTGAGGCTGAAGGTATTGGGAAGGGGAAGGAGAAGGGGGAGAGGGGGAAATACCTGGCTATTCAGATCTGGTCACCAAACACGGCTAAAAGCCATTTCAAGCCACGTTTCATTTCTGAATGGTGGTCTTTCACCAGGGCAATACTGGGAGTATCTTCCACTCTGGAACGCGCGCAAATATACTTTTATATTATTTTTAAATGAATTAATTGTGAAACAACACAAATTATTTAAATAATTTTTTTTTGCGCACGCCGGGATTTGAACCCGCGACCTTAGGATTCGCAGTCGAGAGCCTTACCCCTCGACCATGGAGGCCGTCAATTATTCTCTTTAAAAATGGTAAGTATATGGTTTCATATTAAAATGAAGTATGAGCGAAGCATCATTTGCTACTACCTACTGCATATCGTCGATCCAATGCCAAAGTCGCAAATCTGCAAAAACATCACCTTGAGGTATTGAGGTGAGAAGTCTCTAACTGGCATAAAAATCGATTAATATTGTTACTAAACCAGCTTCCTATGTATTAATATTCAACTCATAGATTTGATGGAAAGTAACATAAATCGTACTTTAATACCAGTTCGAGTACCTCAAACATCAGTATCTCGAAATTACGCATTTTCCAGATTCGCGACTTCGGCATTGGCCCGACGATATTATATTGTTGACAATCTGCGAGTCTGTAATGTTCCGTGAAACACGCTGCACTTGTGATTGAAATCTTGATCAATTTTTAAATTATCGTATTTTACAAAAGCTTTCTTTATTACTCCCGAGTTTTGTCCAAATATATCAAAAAAATCAGAATTACAACCCAAGCAGTAGCCAAGGAAAACTTTTATTTTTATGGATTTATTTTTAAAATAAGCAGGTTCCGTCTCCTGTCCAACTGAGAATACCTCCCGTACTTCATTTTCTTCCGTAAGAAAATTTCAGACCGGATGTTTTTTTAACAGAAAGTATAATTAAATAGTTCGTCATGACGTCGCGAGGCAGGCGTACGAAGCAGCCTAGCAGCGCACGAACGCCTCGTGCCGTGTGAACGTGTTTCTGGCGCACACCGACTCGCTGGGAGTTACTTCGGACACCGGTCTTGCGCAGATTTGACAAAGCTGAAATGACATACGATGCAAACAGTCCCGGAGAGTTGTAGACGTGAGGCTTTGCCTTCCTGTACTTAATGAGCGCCACGTGGGACCTCCTCTCGGGGAAGCGGCCGTGCAGGGAATTCATCAGCAGCTCGATGTCGTCGGGGGAGCACAGGCTCACCATGCTCACTCCCGGCATGATCTCCTCCCTGGTGATGGCGCCGTACTTCGCATACTTCTTCGCAAATATCTTGTCCAGAGCGTTGACGTTGTACTCTCCTGGAAATGGGGTGAAATAAGCGTCTTGTATAGTGATGATTAGTCATGTTGCACTTCCTCCTTCTTCAGACTCGGCAATACCCTCCGAGTGGAAACTGATCACTGTTTGAAAGGGAAATTTCTATGTTAATACGAAAAGAGAGGGATCGCGATAATATGAAGAACGCTTAGAGAGTAACCGACCTCTTTAAAATATCCAATAAAACAAGATATATTTAGAATAGAACAGAAATCTAAAGACAACTAAAGAAACGCTGCGAATTTGTTCATAACTATAACATATTAAGTAACAGAACCACACGCGTTATTTGTATTTTTCGGAGCATACATAGGAAGAAATTTCATATGAGTAATTACTTCTTCAACTAAACACGTGTACTGTTATCGTATTTTTCGGAGCATACATAGGAAGAAATTTCATATGAGTAATTACTTCTTCAACTAAACACGTGTACTGTAATCGTATTTTTCGGAGCATACATAGGAAGAAATTTCATATGAGTAATTACTTCTTCAACTAAACACGTGTACTGTAATCGTATTTTTCGGAGCATACATAGGAAGAAATTTCATACGAGTAATTACTTCTTCAACTAAACACGTGTACTGTAATCGCATTTTTAAAATCACCGAAAGTTTTAATAGCTTCGAAAATGATGCATTTTTGCAATTCAAAATAGAGTTATTTATTGACGTTTGAATGTGAAAACTTTTAATTTTTTATCGAATATTTATAACGATCGGGTATATAAGTTGACAACAATAAATTATTTTTCTATACAATCTTAATGTATTATAAGGGTTATGGTACTGTGCCTGTCTCACTGGGAGAACCTGTGTCGAGAGCAGACAGTAATAGGTAACAATAGTTCACATACGTGTGGTCCTGCCACTGAGATGTTCATTCTCTTTTTCCGTTACGTGTATCGGGAGTAAGAAAGAGAGAAAAATTCCAACGGGATTTTCAGCGGGATGCTAATTAACATAATAATTAATGTAGATACTTAATACATAAAAACACTTAACAAAATTTGAAACCTTATACATTTTTATAGATTTGATCAACATATGTAAATAATCTGAAATTGATCAATTTTTCTTATAAGTCTTAACATTCATATATAGTATTTTCCCTTAGACAGAATTCTAGCTAGTTCTCTTTTGTTTAAATTTTAATGCTAGGCTTTTAAAATTCAACTTAATTTTTCAATAATTACGAATGTGAATTTAGAAAAAAAAAAATTACAATTTTTAAATTTACAACCATGGTTGAAAAAATGTGTATCATGATCGTAGTACAAATTGGTTTTGCTAGATTCATCCCTATCTGCTAATGAAGCGGTCAAAGTTTTGAAGAACTTAATATGTCTACACTCGGGTAATTGAATTATAGACGATTTCATTATAAGACGTTTATTTTCAGACTTCAGACAAGTTCAAGTTATACGATAGACAGCCCAGCCGACCAGCCCGCCACAATGCTACCAACCTAAACATCGTATTTTCAAATTCAAAGAGGTTGGGAACCCTTGGTGTAGTGTATGTAGTAATGTAGGTAGTACCCATGCTCCCTCGGTAGAGCAATCTCAGGAATGCCTTCTGAAACTTATCCACGAGGGAGTACCTACTTGCAATATTCTTAAAATAGTATTCTGTAAAACCATATCTTGAGGTGATTTTTCACAAAAATGGCGCTATATGAATCGTCCAAGTATTATTATTATTATTATTATGATAATGCGGGCATACCTATGAAGGGCAAATATTTCCAGAGAGTGCCGAAAACCGGGAGCGAAAAAGGTCCGGGGATGCTTTTGAAAGGCTTCGCCACCACTTTTTTCCCTTCGCATTCTGCATCTACTGCGGGAGAACCTGAACCATCCTCAGATTTGCTAACAACCCTAATTTCACACTTTTTACTCCCATCCAAATTAGCATTTTTTGGAACACCCAAACTTTTTCGCACGTCACTGAAATGTCGTTTAATCGATCTTACATATGTACACAAACGAGCTTCGGGTGTATTCATGATAGATATGATTAATTCAACCACGTTTATTTAATCGCGCAAAGATATTTGGCACGCGACGCACGTTAGACGACTGCCAATGACGGCGTCAATCAACAATATGTTGATGTTGAGTTTAGGATGTCCGATCTTTGAGTTCCCATAGAGAAGTGAGGCGGGCAGCGTCAGATTTCAATATGTAGGAATTTATTAGAATTCTTATTCTACATTATGCATTGCCAAGCATGTCGCATTGGACAGCGGTATAGGGTGTTTGGTAATCGACCCTCCTAAAAGTATCGCCCAATATATTATGTAATAAAAGGTTAAAAACAGCTAATAGGACAGACACTTGCACGCATTTTATAACGGTTTGGAAAAAATCGTTTAGATAGATATTTCTACTAAGCCAACGAAAATGTATTTTAATAATAAAATAATTAATATTAATAAGTTTTTTAGCTCGTGACATTGCTAAATAAAAATGTCCGGCTCGTGATTTCTTTATTTATTTTTATAAACTAGTAATGTACCGCCTTGAAATTTAACACAAAACTGCATTAACGTCATCTGTTAGCTACAGTGGTTTATTGTAGTACTGTATCAAATTATAACTAGCCGTTGGAAATAATAGCTAAATGCCGTAAAAACATAACGCCATTGAAAAAATATAGCATTAAGAGTTAATAAATTGAATATAATATCGAATTGTAAATATTTCCCAATGGAGTCAACGAATCGGCTGGCCAGGTACCTATTGTTTTATCAGTATTATCGCCAAAAAAAGGGTTAACAATTTACACTTCGTGAAGATATTACGCGATATTTGGAATGGTCTTTTTATGACCTTCCTACTAGATGTTTGTTTTGGATTTCCATATTCCAAACGGCCGATACGTAGCGCCAAGCGTCAAGGAAGTCTATCACTGGGAAGCGAAAAAATAGCATTTAGCGATATTTATCAATTCTAATATTTCTAACAGGCGTTAGAAACATTAGTATTTATCAATCCTAATATTCGGAAGGACAAGACTTTTCGCAAGAGATTTCGGAAAATCAAGCTGAATCTTTAGATGAACCGCTGTCATTTTGGAATGCAATAAACTCAGTAGTGGAGAATATTAAGCCACTGAATAATCCAAGCAGTAAATTCCAAAAAGAACTAAATATGTATCTTGAAATGGATCTTCTCGATAGAAAAAATTGTCCCCTGAAATGGTGGAAGGAACATGAAATATATTTTCCTAATTTAAAAAAAATCTTCATTGAACAATGTGGTATTGTAGCAACCTCCGTTCCATGTGAACGATTTTTTTTCAAAACTGGACAGATCATATCCGACCGCAGGTGCAGTCCTAAGGTTGGAAACACACGCCTGCTGGCATTGCAAAATGCTATTATTTTTTTTGTTTTTGCCTATAGTCGTGATCATTTTAATTTGTAAATGCAGAGTAAATATGTATAATATACCATTTACCAAATTCACTGCTGATTTAAAAAATATAAATACTACAATATCTGAGGTCTCGGTACTTGAGATTTATCGTCTAATAAAATAATAATGTTATATGCCACAAGATGCATTCGGATAAGAATAGCTACCTATATATTGTTGACGTTTGTTCATCTCTTATTATGTTTATCAATTAATTACCTGCATTAAAGACGCTCATAAATCATTACAACATTATTTCATATTTACGGTACTTTTACAAGCGTACCTATATGTATGTGTTAGATACTGAAACATGAATTAATGTACATATTTGCTAAGCGGGGTACCTGTTTGTCACATTATACGTAAATAATTTCTAACCATATGTTGTCATTATATTCTAATCGCACAGGTGGGTATTTTCCATCTACTAAATTACTAAATAATATGTATTTGTAGATTTATGGATCTAGCGTATGTACATATTTTTATAACTTTATTATTGTACACTTCCTAATAGACACGTAGTGATGATTTTATGTTGAAATGCTGCTTTGCATTATTTACGTACCTGCATCTCATGTAGACCATAATATTTAGTATGTACCTTTTGATTGTAGCCTGCTATTTGTATTATATCAGCTACAAACCCATTAGTGTAGTAGCTTCATAAATAGGTACTGTCTTACCAAATGATATTGTTCTTTTAACTCATCGGGTCATCACTACTAATTAATACTTATGTATCTATTATTATTTATTATTTAATATCAAAAACAGAATAACTCATTTTTTATTTAAAATATGCATACATCTCATTTAAACTAAATATATGTACCTTATGCTTATTTTACGTGTTGTTACACCTCTCGTATTTACACTCTAATCTGTCTTAACAGTTTACCTTCCTTTTATCAGTATTATGTCAACTTAATTCCCAAAAACGCTAGATTACTGTGCTCAATTCTAAATTATCTTATTTTCCTGTTTAAAATTTTTAGAATAATCTACACACACTGTATTCACAACATTGCACACCCTCCCACACCTCTTCGCCCTCCTTTACCTTAATATGTTCATCATACTTACTGCTCACCGTTCTATTTCACTATTTAATATTTACAATATTGTACATTTTATAAAAACAAAATTCTCTTTTATTAACTCTTATATTATTACCAATTTTATTAACTTTTTATGAAAACTAATCTAATGTACAATGATAACTATTCTATACCAAAACTGTAGAGGACTACGAACTAAAACAGAGGTATTTCACAATAACATTTTATTGAATGACGATTGTTACATATTTGATGCATCGGAATCATAGCTTATTGATTCTATTTTAGATCCGGAACTTGCACCTACAGATTTTTTCAGTGTTTTCTGACGGGATACATTAACATTAATATTAGTAGCATCAACAACCAGGAAGATTCTCGTCAAGGAGATGCCAATGAACGAATTCTTGACTTAGTTATTTGTAATGAGGATTGCCAAGTATCTCGTGGAAGTAATTCTCTTGTCAACAAAGACTCACACCGCCCATCGCTTAAAATTACACTACGGATTGACACACTTCCAACTATTAACGCTCCACCTAAAAAAATATTGCACTTTGAAAAAGCTGATTATGACTCAATTAACCTACAACTATCTACGACAGACTGGTCATTTACTCACGAAAATACTAACGTTGATGAAGCAGTTTATACTTTTTATGAAATCTTAAACAATATCATCAACCAGTTTGTCCCTAAACTTTTCATCTAAAAGAAATAATGTCCATCTTGGTACTCAGCTGCCCTAATACAAAAATCATCAAAGAGAAACAAAAACTACACAAAAAATGAAAATCCTTTAATAACCCTGTTGATTACATAGAGTTCGCTTTAAAACGTACACAGCAAAAATACTTACAGAAGCATTGCTATAATCAATACATCAGTTCAGTAGAATCTAATATTCAAATAAATAATAAGCAACTCTGGAATTACGGAAAAAGCAAAGATAAAACAAATGGCATCCCACAAGTTATGTACCTTAAAGACGAGCCAGGCACCGGCACTCATCAAGTGTGCCAATTATTCTCTAAACACTTTCAGTCCACCTAAGTAAGCGATATGGACACAAATGACCCCAGCGTAACGGATAGTTCTACCTGTGAGAATAATCTTAACCCGATCGGGAACGAATAAAATCATAATTTACTAATCTATAAATACCTGAAGAATTTGGACGTTAGTAAAGGTGCTGGCAGTGATGGTATCTCACCATACATTTTTTCAAAATGCTCCCAAAATCTTACTTACCCTTTAACCATATTTACAATGTCTTTAAAGGAAGGAAAATTTCCAAAAAAGTTTAAGAATGCAGTTATAATCCCCATTCTTAAAACAGGTTGAAAAAGTAACGCTGAAAATTACCGCCCAATCTCAATACTCTCCGTGTTTAGTAAACTTTTTGAACGTATTATCTACAATCAAATCTATACAACCATTGTTTGTAATGTACAAAACCAACAACATGGATTTCTACAAAAAAAAATCAGTTCTAACAAATTTAGTAAACTTTACGGAATATCTAACAACCAATGTGGACAGTAGAAATCGAGTAGATGTAATCTATACAGATTACTCTAAGGCCTTCAATAAGGTTAACCATTCCATCCTCATTAAAAAATTAAATCAAATAGGCATCCACGGTGACACTTCTGTGGCTCATTTCATATCTCCGGAGTAGACTTCAGTGTGTATCAATTTAGGGAACTAATCTATTCGAGACCTTGGAGTAATACTGGATGTGAAACTAAATTTTATCAAACAAACTAATGAGGTTATCGATTAAGCCAATAAAATGCTGGATTTATAATTCGTATTTCAAAACCTTTTCGCAACATAAGGACTATTCTCACCTTTATACCAAGCCCTTTATACCAAGCCCATATTGAACGAATCGAAAGCATTCAACGTAATTTTTTTAAGCTTATAAATCATAAATTTTATTTACACTTTGCAAATAATACCGAATCCTTAAAATTCCATAACTTCATCACGCTTCAAACGCGATCCTTAATATTTGATCAAATCTTGTTATTTAAAATTATGAACTCGACTCGACATCAACTTTATAAACATTCACATACCATCAAGGCCAACCCGACAAACCGTTTTTTTTTATTTGCCTACATGCAGGACCAATCTTAGGATAAATTCTCGTATTCCCCGTATTTATGCACAATATAACGCACAATTTCATAATATCGACATTCTTCACAATACCCTTTCAAAATATCGAGCCGAAGTAATCTTCGGTTCGATATTTTAGATAGTACATATTAACCTACGACCATAAATTGATGCACGAGTTCAAAATGTATCGAGAGCATCTCCTGTCCCGATCCTATCTTCCTCTTCCTCTCCCCACTTCCTTCTTATTTTGTTTTTTTCTAATAAAACATCTGTACTTAAACACTGGTAGCATAAGAAACTTTGTTGGCTTACCTTTTGTTAAACTTCATTTTATATAAATCAAAGCTGTTTGTTTCTTACATGTTATTTATTTACACCCAAATTTTAATTTAAAACTTCATAATGATGTTTCTATTATATGTTGGGTACCTAGTATTCTTTTAATGATTAATAAGCTGATTTTA
The DNA here is from genome assembly GCA_022606495.2 of Halesus radiatus. NCBI lineage: Eukaryota > Metazoa > Arthropoda > Insecta > Trichoptera > Limnephilidae > Halesus > Halesus radiatus. The sequence goes on along the minus strand of JAHDVE020002932.1, from coordinate 96,309 downwards.
TTGTAAAATATTTGGATTCAATAAAGGAGATATGTCTAATGATCTTGAACATTATAATGATCAATAAGATGGATAAACGAAAAAATAATTTTACTAGATGTAATATTTTTGGTACGCCTCATTATCGTTATTTTCCTCTGCCATTTGTGTGAAATTCTTCGTTTTTTTTAAATGATTTTTGGCTATTTAATTTTTTTTCTAATACAAATGTACCCAATGTAAATAATATATAGAAGAAAAAAAATCGAAGATTTTAGCTATAAATCGCCCAAAAAATCTGACATACAACTCTCCCGCACAAACATAAGTATATGTTTCTAGATATTTTGTTCTATTTTGTAAATTATACTCTCCTATAATACATTATACTTAACATTTTAGCTAACTAATTAGGTAATAATTACGATGTCCAAAGGCATTTTTGAGAATAGAAACTTGAAGTTATAAAAATATATTTGTGTTGGGGTGGCAAAGTTTTATTTCAGATTGTTGTTGACAACTTCTAGCAATAAATCTTCAATTTAATCACATTTATTTATAAGATGAATTTTTACATTTCAGTGTAGAGGAATATTAAAAAAATTGTTAGTGGTTGGTGATATTCAGGCATCACTGCAAATAATAGTAAGGGCTTGTACGTAGTGAGATTTCCAATGCCATCTAATTAAAAATAAAATAAATTAGAAAATTGTATTATTTCTTATCAGTCGAATGACGTGTAGTGCGAGACGAACATATTTCATTAGGTTGGTCTCGCTTTCTTATGACTACCCTGTTAAAATCATTTTTCTCTGAGATCATGATTAAATTCTCCCTGGGTAAATGATAACAAGGCTTTCATTCGAAAACATGTAATTTATTTCACTTACTCGCTTCTCTTTTACTATTACGACTTTACGTCACCGACTATGTTGAAAAACTGGTTTACAAGTTCACATGCAACGTTTACATTGTCAGGGTAAACCGATGTGAGGAAGTGGATCGTATATAGATTGTATTTATTTGCCATGTCAAAAAATCAGTCCAATGCGAATTCGCCCTCTTCGTTTCGGCATAAATATTTACAAATAGAAGCATCTTCGAACTGTGGGTATATAGAAGCAGATGTTGAATCGAATATATTACCTAGTCAAGCAGGTGTATTGCTTGCATACAGCATGTTTTAAACTTGTTATTCTACTTCAGAATTTAAAAAAAAGCATACTTTTAATATATGTACAACCGGTCAAGTCTTTTTGTTCCCTAAAGGGAACCGCACATCGATAACAGTAGCCGATTTATTCCCTTTCCGGAACCAACTAAGACGAACCCATAAAAGTTGTTCTGTCTCCTTTTGTATTACAGTGAGATATATGATTTCATAAAAAGAATACACTAGAAAACTTTTAGGATAACTGTAAAGAGTGGTAGATAGTCTCAGTATCGCCCTGGTGAGACACTACATACAGAAACAAAGCGTTGCTGGAAATGGCTGTAGTTGTGTTTAAATAGCCAGGAACTTCTCAAACCTACCTCTTCCGCATCCCCTTCTCTCCTCATTTCCGTCAGTCATAGTCCCACTGGCTTCAGGCACTTGGAACTCTTGTAGGGTAGTCACATAAAAAAAAAAGCATCAATCTTAGCCGTATATCTTCAAAAAATGGTTCATAATTTCCGTGAATGTGTGCGGAACACTCCGAGTTGCACACCGGCACATCAGTTTTTTAAGGCTTACTAAGCATCGTTTCTCACCGCAAAGTGATTTCACCTGTTTATCCAATGACGTAGCTTTGTGTTATGGGCTCCCGGTCTATATAAATTGTTATAAGATTAGTGATGCACAATTCGCAGCCTGTGGGGCACCTATTGCAGCCCGCTTTCCTAAATATTATCTTAAAGAAATTTCGGTCAAGCCGGTGCAAAATCTCAATTTCTGAAAAAGAAACAAAGAAATGGACTAAAGCATATAAGATCTTTGTTTCCACATTAGAGCTTGACAATCTTAACTTTGCAGCCAACTAGAGATGATTGATATTCCGGGTCGAACTACCTAGCCGAAAACTTTGCTAACCCAACATAATAAATTTTTTTTTTTAATAAAAATAAAGATTATTTATTAAAAAAAAAATTATAATAATTAGGTTAGGTTTTCGGGCTAGATTTTTTTTTTTTCGTACTTTTATTAACTTTGTATCACTTTTTGCCGATTTATACGTTTTGAATTATCCGGTCACCGATATTCCGTTTTTTTTTCATTTTACCCTCAAAAATCCTCGATGAAAAATTGTATTGTATAATACAGGGATGGCCAGTGTGTCAATCGCGAAGGTATTTTTGGTGGATCACGGACCTATATATATTCTACTATTTCTTGTTCAAATGACACAAAATTAGCCGACGTTCCATCTCAGAAAATCTGTTAATTCCCTTCTTTTCTCCTTTTTTCTAGTGAAATACATAATTATAACATTGCGATGAGTTTTACATTTTTTTTTTTAACATTTTCAAAATACATATTAAACACATTCGATTTGTATTGTTATCACATATAAGCGATATCAGTGGATCGCCAAATTTTTTTTTTTATCTTTAGTCGCTCCTTAAAAAAAAAGGTGTGGCCACCCCTGGTATATGATACGTAAATTATTCATATCGCGAGGGGGAGTGTGGAGATCAAAATTCTGAGCATCTGAATAAAGGGGAAATTTCTATCAAACTTTGAACACGGTTGATAAATAAATTTAACAAACAAATTTTATAAATAGTCAGTTCGGTTTATATTTAAATAATTTTCATGTTTTAAAAATAAAAAATAACATTGTAAAAAAAATTCATTGGTATAAACAAAAAAGAAAACAATTATTTACAAAAAAAAAAAACTGATTATTATATTTTGTTTTGAATAGGCCTAATTTGATGCAATGAATATGAAAATATAATTTGAATAAAATTCCTAGCAAATAGCGTACTCATATATGCGTAATATCACTTTAACCAAATGCACCAATGTGTAAAACCAGCATATTATGTTATGATTGGTGGCTAGGCCATGCGATTTAATAGTAATTCCATAGAATAGAGAGTGATGGCGTTCTTAATTAGGAGAAATTCTTAAACCTTTATGAAAACATGATGAAGGGGCAAGACATGTAATAGTTCTTTAGGGCTAGCGTTTACCATCAGCATTCTTCCAAAAGACCATTTCCTCAGGCATCAAGCTTTTTAAAATCAAAGGATCATAATTATTATTAACGTGTCTTTCATAATCATAAAGAGACATGACTTGAGTCATTCACACACGTGTCTCCGCAAATCTCCCCGCGGGCGAGTTGCACATAATGCTACCAAGTCTTCAGATGTTTACTTAAACTAAAAGTTTATTAAATTAACGCGTGCAATGAAATCATAATTAATTAAAAGGCAGGTTTGAGCTTTGACTTTATAAGAATAAAAGGACGCGGGATAGCGGGCGGCAGAGCAGCCAGCGGCCAGTTGTTTTATACGATTTACCATCAATCCATCGCATAAGAATTTATTCACTGCATTTGAAATGATCATATGAAAAGCGATCACAATCAAAACTATTATTAATTGAAACATTTATTATGGATAACCTATCCATAGCGATGACAAACTAAAATAGAATGCAATTCTTGTGCATTCTCATCATTTCATGATGCATTCTTAACTCAGAATTTGCCAGCTATATTAGATTATTGAATTATTGAATTTGAGCACAGCATGTAATTATAATTGTTAAAAAAAACTAAAAAACTTAACGTTCATCATTAGCATTGTCAATCGTTCGTTTGTAATCTGACAACACAAAAGCTATAATACTGATGAATTTGTTAATATATATGTACTTTGAAATCAAAACATATCAACTTTAAAAAGCATATTGATGATATTTTTTTTTAATGTAAAATTGAAGGAATTTTGAGATATGAATGATACAAAGACTTCTGCCCCGCCTCCCTTAGCCGTCAATGTGAAAACATGCTCATTCCGCTGTCGCTTGTTCACTTGCAATGAGATCTTCCGATGGTGATAAATCTTTATTGGTATTTGCTGTGTCTAGGACTTGGCCTTCGCTGGTCTTGACGTCTTCCTCCTTGACTTCAGTCCCTGCTGTCTCGGCAGCTGGTGCGTCCCCGTTGAGCTTGGTTTCCTCGACTGCGGCTTCCTGGGCGGGAATGTCACCCGCCTCCACAGAAGGCTCCCGCGAACTCGCTATACCATTGATGGCGATCTGCTCCACGAGCCCTTCCACAGCATCGGCTATGGAGTTGGCTGTTTCCACTCCCTGAGGACAAAGTATTAGTTTCTCAAATAATTCAGCAAAAACAATAAATATCCATCATTATACGTAAGCAGGTGAGAGGTGAAATCCATCAGAATGCAACATTTATATTAAAATACCTAGAAAACCTCCAACTATCACCATAAGGGGAAAATGTTGCTTGTGCAATGATGGAGAACTTAGTTAGCAGAGGATTGAGCCCACAGCACCTCCAATGTGACAAAACTAAGCATGACCCGAGTGTAAGTTAAAACTGAAAATGACATTCAAACCTTATTTGTTATAAATAACATAAAACACAGTATGTTACAATATTTATGATTAAAGAATATAATTTCGGTTATAATGTGAGTACGAACTACATAACTATACATAACATTCAAATTCTAAAATTCAAATTAAACCATTCTTCGGCGTCGAAAGGTTCGACTATCCGGTTGACGACCGGATGGTCGAACCTTTCGACATCATGGCTTTTTTAGTGTCGGGCAAACCAGTGGTGTGGAAGGCCTATTAGCGGCCGCTTAAAATAGTTGATGATGTAATGGATGGCATAGTTGCCTTCCATGCAGTTGATCTAGGTTCGATTTCTGGATATGGCAATATTTTTTATTTAAATTTAAACTTTTGTTTTTAAAAACACATAAAATTTTTAAAAATTCTTTTATTTTTAATTTTGTTATAATAAATATTCTGTGTTTTTTATGATCTAACAATATTTATAATTATTTTTGAAACCGCATCGACTTTATAAAAAATGATTAATAGTGGGTAGAACAAAAATTGTGTTTTATTTTACCTACAATATCAAACTACAAAGTTTTTTTTTACTTTCTATGAGAATTTAATCTTTGTTTTATTAGACCGCAAAGGCCACTTTCTTAAAAAGAGATGGACTGTGACATCATGATTTGATGACAATGCTTCTTCCAAAGATAAATAAAAATACATATATATAAAAACATGATAAAAAATAAAGAAGAATGTACCTTTTGTTGGTTCTCAGCCAAATCTGGTTGTGTCGGTGGCTCTACTTTTAAGAATTGTTCCAATGTGTCCATTTCATTTGCTAAGTCAAATAGTTCGTAATCCTGAAAAGAAAAAAAAACATCATTAATATTATATTGTCGCATTAAATACTTACAATATGAAAAATGCTTTATGCATTCCGTTATCTAATAGTCTGATAAAAATATTGCTTAATGATTCAATGAAAATTGATAAGAAAGATTTAACAAAGATTATGGAAGATGATGGTATTTGATAATTAATTCAACATAAAGGACATTAAATAATTTTAATACGATAAAACTAAGAATATGTGTTCATTATTTCAAGAATGTTATAATAGAAATTTTATCAAGTACAAATTATACAAACAAGGTATGTCATTGAATAGATGCATGGGTGGATAGGCATGTGACGCACTTTTAGATGTTAGATAAGTCCTTTATTTAACAAAACATCCAGCTCCAGACTCCATTCCAAAGCATTAACATTTCTAGAGATATTCGTAGAGGATACAACATCTAATTGTAGTTGGCATTCATTTTTTCTTAAGTGCTGTGATGTGCGTGCTTGCCATACAGCAAGGACTCAGACCTATGCCTTTTACTGACATTTATTTTCCTATGCTTGTGGAATAATTTGTTTGTTCCCTAACTTGGGGAACGCAAACGCCCCATACGGCGTATCCGCATTAACTACTGTCAAATTCTAGCGTATCCCCAGCAAATTCGTTAGGGATAGCTAGAACATATTTAAATGAACCATAATTGCTTAGGGATTTTGCATAGCTTGATGTTCGGCACAAGTCAGGTAAAGATTGTAGCAAAAAATATTTCCGATTTTCAAAGTAGCATCACTTTGAATTATTTATAGGAAAATCTCATACAATTTTATTTTTATTTAAAAAGACACTTATTCCACGAACGAAAAAATATTTAAAAAAATATATACTTTCGTATTTCTTTGTTTTACTTTTTTTAGTAACACGTGGGAGAAAAAAATCATTTCTCTGAATACAAGTAGCTATTCTAGAAAAACCACTTCTACCATAAACAAAAAAATCGGTAAATAGGTAGATATGTTATCTGACAAGATAGAACAATTTACAAAAACATCAATTTGTAAAACATGGGGGAGTTATTATGAAATTAAAGCCAGGAAGCGCACGGTGCGCAGAATGTCTTACGCTTGGCACACAAGAGTTTTCTCTTAGGTTTGCTCGGAATGAACCATCTGCGGATCAGAAGGGATTTTATTTTTATTTTTATTATATTATATACGCCCTATATGGGCTTTTACATATTTAGTTAGTTATAATATTCACACAGGTGCAAAACACATTACAGTAACTGCACCAAAAACTAATAATACACAGTAACAGAAAAAATAAAAAATAACGGGTGCAATATCCACCAAGTCAATACTGACATTGATAACAAATAAGTAAATAATGTAAAAAGTTGTAGTTAACAATAATTTATAAACCAGGCAGAAACAAATCACTCATCCTCCTTTTGAAATTTGCCAAGTTTAGATTATTGTCAAATACATCCATATCATTTAAGTATTTGTTACCAAGACTGTGTAAGCGTTGAATTGGTGAATTCAAACTATAGTTAGAACGGGATAAAGATATGTAGAAAGTTAATGTCTGTCTTGTAGTTCGATTGGGTATGTACAAGTTTATTAAATGCAGGAGTTCAGAACAATTTAATTTACAGTTTAACAATTTTAGTAAAAAGGTTAGGTCGTTAATTTTCCGTCTGTTTTCTAATGTTGGAATATTTAAAATATTCATTAACGATGGGTAATTGTGTACATGGGGGATGTACACATTGTTACACATTTCTTCAGACTGATTCGTGGATGGTTCGAAAACTCGGCTATCATGGAGAGCATTAATTTCTATGTTCCCGATGGTTATCTCCGTCACCGACAGCATAGGTTGTTTTATCTCCTGGCCTGCAGGACCAACTTGCCAATGGTCATGCCGGTGGGGAGGGCAATCTTGCTGTTAAATAGAATCACTTCGGATATCAACATATTTAGCATCAATGAAGTTGCGTTTAAACATAAAGCTTTGTTTCTACTTGTATAATAACTGTATTTTTGAATTTACTGAGATAATGTATGTCTACCTTCTTTCTTTTAATTTTTATTATTTTTAGAAGTAATTGTTTTGGATGTTGTCTTCTCCAATAATACCTTTAAAAATGCCTTAAAATGTAAATTTCGTAAATTTTTTAAAAGGAATAAACAATTGAATTGAACATGCAATTATAGGCAAACTGCTGATAGCTCTGTTTTAACAGGTCTCTCGACCCAATAAAAGACAAAAGAGTAACAGAAAAAACAAAAAAGTGATAGAAAAAACAAAAGAGTGATAGAAAAGACAAAAAAGAGGCAGAAAAGACAAGACTGATGAAAAATGTCGAGAGGGGTTAAAAAGGAACTATCAGCGGTAATACCATATATAAATCCAATATTTACCCCGCAATATTCCTCATCATTGAAGAGCTGGGGCGGCAAGGGGTGGCGAGGGTTGATGTCTCCGACGGTGGCTCCAGGAGCGGTGGAGTGAACTTGCATGAAATCTTTCTCGGGTTCTTTGCCAGGCTCGGTTATGTCCACCACTTCGTATTTAATAAGCTTTGAATCCAGAATCATCAAGATCTTCTGCTGTCGCTTTTTCACCTACAAAAAAAAAACCTTAGAATCAGTTTTTATGAAACTTAATGTTACATAAATTTATAAATACTTACTGTTCTTATTGCTCACTTCAAATGAATGTATAAAATGTAGTTTTTTGGGCTAGCCCCCATTGTATAAAAGTTTTAGGTCAGACTCAACAAAATATTGATGTTCCCAAGAAATGTAACACTCGGTTGCTAAAAAAGGAATTTAGTTCCTAATATTCCTAAAATATTATGGTATTTATGCAAATGGACGTCACGAGTTGAAATAATAAAATTTTTATTGATAAGTAATTTTTTTTAAATGAGTGAATAAATTTAGTATTTTTGGGTGACTAAGCCATAGTTGATGGATCAAATCAAGTATTTTCATCTTGTGCACATATTATATTATCTCATTATTGTGCTAGAGACCACTAAGAAAGGTGGTTAGACTGTATAATATAATTTTAGGTTCAGTGACTCTTTTAATGTCATGATTTAATTTTTTACTAATAAAGATCGCCGAAGTCGCTACGGATACGTGTAATTATTATTGTTTGGGGCGAAAAATAAAACTACTGAATTTATAATTATGTTATGTACAAAATAATCATACAAAAAGAGAGCTAAAGGGGGGAAAAAATTTAAATGTGAGATTCTGGTGGCTTCTGGTTTGTTATGTCACATAAAATAATAGAAGCAAATCGAGTGATAATTATTGTTTCATATTTACCGTGCCCTATTCAACGCGGGACATTTGTTTAAAGTTTATAATGTTACGATAAGGCCTATAGCAGGCAAGTTTTCACAAATGAACATTGTTTCTAACAATCAATTCGAATACTGCCAGTCTGTGAGCATAATACACATTAAAGAATAATGCCTTAGCTGATTGAATGCATATCCACAAAGGGGTGAAACATAAATTAATTTGCGCAAAATATTAAATTTGCTGACGTTTAGCTTCGGAACAAGGAAGAAGCATAGCCCGGCCAGAAGAAACGTCATTCAGGGAAATTACAATAATAATCGCCAATATAGTACATTACCTCCTTATTGCCCGATATTCCACTAATATACACTTTTACAACCATTTTTATATTTCTTACGATTCGCTAAGTTATAATCTTCAAAAAAACAAGTAAAAAATAAACTTTTATTTTAGTCACATACAAGGCTTGGCTCAGAAATATATTGAAAGTCTGATGAGCTTTTCACAGACACACACTGAATATTTGCATCTCTTTCTTAACGACGAAATTTCACTCTGGAAGAGAAGACAAGTATACCAATTACTTCGTCTTTGAAAAGATAACTGTACAGTGGTTACGCCTTTCTTCCGGCATGTTCGAAAACTGAACCATAAAAAATAAATATCTGAAAACTGGACCTACCAACTGATTTTCTAAAAAAAAAGGTCAACCGTGCTTGTAAATTCTCTCACGATTTTTTAATAACACAGGAGGAAATGTTAGTATACATTTTTATAACATAACCGTATAAAATAATAAATAAATCTGTAACAATTTTTTTGTCTTCAGTAATTTACTTTACGTAGCACACTAAATAAACTTTTGAGAACACTCGAAGGGTCAAAGAAAAAAAACTGAGAAAGATAATGTATTGTAACCGAAATAAATGTATATAATACAAATACTTCTCTAAGTCAACCTTTGGTGAAAATATTGATATCCCATTGGTACAATACACGTGGCCGAACCCACAGACCTACCTATTTTAAAACATGTGCGTCTCAATTCCTAATAAATTCCCCCGACTAGATAGGCCTTGAATAAATTGTACAATAGGCTAGCATGTTTCATTATTGACGGACCAGAAACCATCATAAAGCTTAGAGAGTTAGCTATTATTTTAGAACGTCGGCATAAGTTGACAAGTACAATTCCACTCGAGGATAATAATAAACCAAAAGGACTTGAGCGGCTGATGTCAATTAATACAAGTCATAAAACCGACTCTTGAACGGGCCAAACGACCTCGCCAAACCGTGGGACAAGTTCTTGTTATATTGGTAAATGTATTAAACGATAGGCAATTCTTTCATTATGAACATTAACATTAGAATTATTTAAATAGATATAACAACATTATTGTACGGTTAGATTAAGCTATTTTATAATTAAGCCTATGTTGAATATGTTTCTTATAATCGGGATAGTTGGCTGTACGCTTCCGCCCAGGAAGATACCCATCTCCACCCCTCGGAGAGGCTGCCCAAGCCCTCCGACCACAGTTGCTTCAGACTTCCGGCCAGGAAATTACTGGTCTCCGCCCTTTGGAGACCAGCCACAAAGACACGAGGACGCTGGACCCTGGATAGTCATCATAAAGAGAAGTGCCATTGAACTCTTGTTGTAATCCTTCCATCGCCCACTGAAATTAATTTTACGAATACAAACGTTCACGTAGAATTAATACTTCGTCCTCTAATTTTAATGATCTTTTTGTACCTAGTTAAGATTAACTTTAATTTAAGATTAACCCCTCGAATGTTCCGTCTGGAAGAATAAATGATTTATCGTGATACATAAAGTGAGTTTTAGTTCCTACCTTTTTGCGTTATTCCAACAGATTTTATGAACCCACCTAAGTAAGAGCATAACAAGATTTTACACATTTGAAGCACTGCACCAGATATGCCGGAAAGCAAAATTAAAAATAAAATAAAATTATATGAAGAAATATTTGTTCAACATTCATTGTCGATAACCAACAACTAAATCCATAAACTATATAACCCTAAATGGATCGCTGGAATATTCTACTTGGCTATGACATTGTGATCTTGTTCCTTGTTGATAGTGAGGGTTGTATATCTATGTTGATAGCTTTTGACTTTGACAGTAGTAAAAATAGAGGTGGTTTTCCCTTTTTCCACCCACTATTGTAAAAACTTTTCTGAAGACGTTTTGTTGTTTAATCTATACTGTCCAATTTCCTTCGTCAAAATGTTCCAATCCGCATTTGAAATTAGACATTATTTTGATTTGAAAGCAAGTATCATAAACTACCTCAACACTAGTCCCAAACGCGAACAGATCATGAATTATTTGATTGACGAGTATCCGAAATTCTTTCTCACAAAAAGAAAAATGGAAAAAATGAAGTCTCCGGTCGATGTTGTGTTTTATCTGGAAAAGCATAATCTTGTAAACGTCAAGGATGTTTCTATCTTTCACCAGATTTCGGACATGTTGCAAATCCCTGACTTATCAGCTATGATCATCAAACACAAACACTGCATCGCAACGAGTACCCTGAGGAGTCCCAAGTATTGGGGTAAGAACGCTGTTCTATTATGTCAATGTCTTGATGTTTTATGGAATTCACTAGGGAGCTATCCGCTGTTAAAGTATTATAAAAATTTGCTTGTCCATAGGTCGAATAGCAACCTTTCCTAATCTAGTCTATTATAATGAAAGTTGATTATCGGTAGATGAAGTGCTGTCACTGCTTTAAGGCAGTGGTGTTTTGATAATATAAATTGATCAAATATGAGATCTTCGCTCTCCTCCACGATTAATATAAAGGTAATACTTTCATACTGGGACTCAGTAGAAAAACGCATAATTTAAAAAAAAATAAATGTACTGTCAGGTTCATAAAAATAAATAAAAAATAATTGCACATGCGGAGCTCCAAAAAAATGCACTTCATTTTTTACTTTACGTAAATCAAAAAATGTAAATATGTAAGGGGAATTGACACCATCTTTAATGTTGTTAGTATAATATGACATTTGTCGGAAGTGCCAACTGTAAAATATTAATTCTTGTAAAATTGTTAGATTAAAGCCCCAATCGTCGTCGAAGACGTAAAGGGACATAAAAACCCAAACCACAAATCTACAAGTGGCCTATAGGTTCTTAGGTGAACCTGAGAACCTCCGGTTCTCGGGTTCAACTAAGGGTATCAGGTTGGGCCAAGAATGTCGCCATGACCTGTGAATTCCTATTTTCAATAGTCCCGTGATTAACAAAGCCACATAGAATTTCCCTTATCAGTTCTTTTACATGTATATAATTATTTCTAATGTGCTATCTAATTCAAAAGGTTCTGTCGTGTTTTGCGCCCAACAGTGGGACAGTTGCCGGAAGCTATTAGGATCTAGTGACAGTTATTGTAGACACAATATTAGATCAAAAAAATCATTGTGAGGTATAAATTTCACACAGAAATAAGCGATGAAACTAGGGTAGGTTAGGATAGTTTAGGGAAGTTAAAATAAATGTCGGTACTACTTACACATGAAATGGCGCGCGTTACGTTTATACTCTATTTTTAAATCTGTTACGAACCCCATGTTACGGGCACCATCCCCTCACGCAATTATACTGCAAATATCGACTTGAATAATTGTCAAATCTCACTTATAGATGTTTTCTATTGTTTAAATAATCTCTCTAAGAAGGTAAGTACTGGCCCTGATGGAATTACCGAAATTTTATTGAAAGAATGTAAATACTCGTATGCTTTATCGAAGCCACTTTGTATCTTATATAAAGCGGTAATTAGACGATAGCTATTTTCATACAGATTGGACGTGAATTGTCTTTTTCTATGGAATTTTCCACCCTTGAGGAGATTTTCCCACGAAAACGGCGCTATAGAAGTAATGCAATTATTATTATTATTATTAATCTGGATGAAAATAGGTGTCGTCTAATTACTTATCCTTCTCATCTGGCTCATTTCCCGACTCCTGGAAAATTTCATATATTAGACCTATTTTCAAATCTGGTAACAAGGCAAACATCGGAAACTACAGGCCAATATCGATTATATCCCATATTCTAAAAAACACCCCCTTTTTCGAAAATATTCTGATTGACAGCATGGATTTAGATCTGCTAAATCTACCACAACAAATTTGCTTTCCTTTACTAATACCATTGTTAACGCTCTGGAAGAAAACTCTCAGGTTGATGTTCTCCTCACTGACTTTTCTAAAGCCTTCGATAAAGTTAATCACTCAATTCGCTTGATCCATGTTATCCTTTATGTTGTAATCAATGTTGAAACCTTATCTATGCTCGATATTATCATTATTGTTTTCTTATTATTACTTACTTATTACTATTTACTTCTTATTACTATTTACTAATAATTAAAAAAAATTTTTACCTAAATATTATTTACTTATTTTTATTATTATGTACATATTAATATTTACTTTACATTATATGTGTACTATTATATGTTTATTACTATTTACTGATTATTATTAAGGGATTATACCTATGTGAAGGCTAAAAAACAAGGTTTTTTTCAGGATTTTTTTTTAATGGATTTTGTGAAAAGGGTTTTACAAATAATATACCAATCGATAGGTCAACTCTTCAAGAGTACAACATTCTTATCTGAAATTTAAAACAAAATGGCGGCTGTAGAACACGATAAGTTACGTAGTATTTTAAAAAGATGTTCCGCGGCCGGACACATTACGCAGGCCTATCAGCATCTGGAACAATATTTTTTTTTTTTCATAATCTACATTCGTTTTGCTAGTGAAGTACACACGATAATAGTTTAATATCAATTTTACGCAAAATGGCGACCGTTTAAACAAAAAGTTGCATTTTTCACCAAAAAAAAATGACTTTACTTGTTTATAACTTTAAAACAATCGCTAAAATCGTGTGTACTTCACTAGATAATCATATCAAGAAGCTACAGCTAAAATTTCAAGTCCATCGGATGAAAACTGAAAGAGTTTAGTGTGCTGCTGATTTCAAAAACACGGTTTCGAGATAAAGCGCGTTTAAAGTTTCAAAACATTATAGATTTGTGAAATTTAAAACATTTTCTATATACAATTTTTTTTACCTTCACTCAGCTATCCCAGCACCATATAGTTGACCTTCCAAGGCCGTAGATTGCTCCTCCTCGTCTTTCCTTGACACTAGGATTCCGCGTCTCGCCTCTTTTGTGACGTCGGAGATCGACGCTCGGCAGCCTTGATTCGTTCAGCGTCGGTTTCCAAGCAGAAATTGTAAAAATTCAGTCCCGCTGTCAATCCTAATACATCATAAACGGCTATTAGGCCCGACAGTCCATTGAATAAAAAAATTGCGATATCGATCACTTTTCGGCACGATGGACCACACAACTGTATTGAACGATTCATTCGTATTTTGTGTGTATCCACCCAAACAGCACGAAAGAAGGTCATCAGAGCTAAGCTCTTTATAAATTGGTTGTATGGCCTTGAAGACATCCTCATGCATGGCAGGTTTGTGTTCGTAAGTTGTTAGGGAACCCAGCGCTTTACTGCGCTGCCAAGAGCACCAAGAGTTTGCTCCGGCTGGACACTTCTCATGTTGCGGCTTTTTGTCAGTAGAAATTTTATGAAATAAGGTCGCCCAAATTTCATTTCTCGTTTTTTCTACTGACCCTGTGTTTCTCCTGATTGCAAGCCCGTAATAAATAGTTAGCTCGTCGATGAGCTTACCTGTCAATTTACCGCGACCGCCGAGACCTTTCGTATTTTTTTTAAAATTGCTCAAACGACTACCGATTCTTTTTTGCACGTGTCCGATACACTCTTTAACAATAAAATCTCCATAGGGCTTCACATCAACAATACCTTTATACGTTTTCGAATCCCCATCGCCAATATAGTTGACATATTTTACATTATGCAATTTTACAGAGCGTTGAAACATATCAATTATTGCATCGATTTCCATCTTGCCGGCCGATCTTTGATGGTTAGCATCGCATTTAGGTTCGTGGGCGGAATATACTTCTTCGTATTCGGCAGTACGTTCTTTTTTCTTCCAGTACTCACAAACTTTACAATACTTAGATTTGACACATACATCTAGTACCTTGCCAGTATACCAACCGATCAAAGTGACCGAGCCAAATAACGATGACAAGCCTCGCTTTTTCCATGAACCGTCACCAGAAACTGTAAGCCCATCAACTTCATTGCGCTCAATAGATTTCTGCTTCTCCTCTTCAGCTGCTTTTTTTATACAGAGTTCTCGCACGCGTGCAGTAACCATTGAAATGTTTGAAATAATATTGTAATACGTCGTTTGAAAAACTGGCTTCGGGAGATCCATAAACGCGCAGAACTTTTTAATGCCATTGATCCCTATGCCTAGCATTCGCATGGCTATAGTAATGCGAGTGTTGATTTCATAAGCTCGATCGTTTATTATTGGGCAACTATTGATCGAGACATCGCCGCAATTCAAACAACTAACAATAATTTTGTAGCCAAGTCCACGTCTGCTTCCCTCCGAAAATCGCACTTCACCGTGACACTGTTTACACACAACTACGTCAGAAAGAGCAGTAAAAACAGCAAAAAAGTTAATAAATCTGTAGCCAAAATTACTATTTACATCCCTTTCACTATTTAAATCACTCATTTTTAATTTCTTTGATGATGCGCTCACGTACTCCGAATCATCCTCAAACGAATGGCGATTAGGTGGTCGCCTGTTGCTTATCTTGCTGCGCTTCTGCGATGAACTACTTACTTTATTGCCTTTACGGCCACTGTAAAGTTTACTACTCATTTCTAACACTTTTTCTTTAAAAAAAAACAGTTCAAATATTGATCAAAACACAGCACTTTAACCTCAACTGCAGCGTGTAGTCGATCGAGTAAACAGAAGCTCTCCTAGCGTCGTTTACGAGGGAACGCGTCCTATACAGTGTATAATATTTACCTGTTGTACCAAATTTTATGCTGTCTGCATAAGAAACCCTTTATTATAATTATTTAAATCTTATTTATGTGATAGACAACAAAGAGTCAAAGTAAATAGCTTTGAATCTATTATTATTAAAGTAACGTCTGGAGTACCTCAAGGTGCCCATCTGACTCCTCTTCTTTTTAACATATTTACTAACTATTTTGCCGGTGCATTCTTACTCGCGCTTTTGACTTTTTGCAGATGACAATAAGATCCTCAAAATAATAAAATCTTACTATGACTGTATTCTTCTCCAACTTGATACTCATTTAATAATTGGTGTAAAATTAATTGCCCAGAACTAAATATTGATAAATGTAAAATTATATCATTTTATAGAGCAAATAAACCGATCCTGTTCGATTATAAATGAAATATCTATCCCTATCTACCATCAGATCTATTAAGGACCTTGGTATCACCTTAGACTGTAAGCTTTCTTTTCGTGACCACATCAATAATATCACTAATAAATCACTAAAACTTCTTGACTTCATCAATAGAAATGCCTGTTCCTTTAAGAATATAAATACCCTAAAAACTCTACTGCTCACTAGTTCGCCCTCATCTTGAATATGCCAGTGTCATTTGGTCTCCTTTCTATGCTGTTCATATTCATCATATTGAATCCATACAACATCGCTTTTTACGTGGAATTGCATGGAGATAAGGGCGAGAAAGAGGCGATTACACCTATGTTGAAATTGAACAAACCATAAACATTTCTACATTAGAAAAGAGTAGAAAAGACTTTGAACTTATTTGCATTTTTTAAATAATTAATTGTATTATTCACTCACCTTCTTTGTTGCAACTCATTTAGTTTAACATTCCTTGCCGTAGCGTACTCAGAAACAATGAATTGCTTTTCCTCAATAAACACTAATTATGGGTACCATTCTCCACTGTCCAGAATATCGAGATTTGTTAACTCAAGCCAGAGCCTTGAAATTTTTGGTACCAGTCTGAATGATTTTCTTAGGGCTACGAAATTAGAACTCGAAGATTATCATTTAGAATGTCTAAAATCATGGACTCTACTAAAACTGTGTTCAGGCTTTGACTTGAATGTTCTCTCAAATGTATATTTTTGTCATTGCTTCATTCTTGTATTATGTATGTGCTGTTCTTTTTCTGTAGCTCTTGTTTATGTCATTACGTGTTATGTACGAGTATTTTGTATAATTGGAAAAAATAAAATATAACAGAACTCTAAGCAAAAGAACCATAGCCGAGGATAAAATGCACAAGTTTTTTATTGGTCACTCGGAGTAGTGATTGGGTACCCACTCTTTTTTCATTTGGCAGAATTTAACCACCACATCCATTTTCTCCCTAGATCTTTCCTTATCTTCTTCCTCGCATAACATTTCAATGTAATAAATAACATTGATAATTCATTTTTTCTAGATGATACGCCACCGCCTGCTGAATTTCAAGAAAATGTAGAGAAGCCTGATAAAAAATCGGAAATATATGAGATTGTATCCTTGGAAATTGGAAAGAGCTGGCGAGACCTCGCACGGAATTTATCCATCCGGGAAGGCGAAATTGATATTTTGAATCATAAATATCCGGCCGATTTGAAAACAAAAGTTTACACAATATTAGACATGTTTTCAAAGAGGGAACACGAGCAATGGTCAACGAAGTTGGCGCAAGCTTTAAGTAAAACGCGAAGAACCGATCTTCAAAACAAAGTCTTGGACATCATGGCTAGATGATACACACTTTATGGTTAACCACTTTCAATTTTGCAAAAAAAAAAAAAATAAACAAAAAAAAGTTTGTTCCTGCACCGGATCTTGGGGGAGCGTGAAATACAATTTAGTTTTATATAAGGTGTATTAGCACGTATCCGACAAACTTTAATCAGTGATTCCTGAGCTTATTTGGAGTATAAAATGTAGATGGCATTTTGGTCTCCGATAAATCTTTTTTTTCACCTCAAAAAATAAAAAAACAGTAAACAGTGGTGGCATGCGAAAGAATTTTTTTATTCGTTTCAATTAAAAAAAATTTTTTACCGCAAATAAGCTCAGGAATCACTGGTTAAAATTCGTTGGGTACGTGAAATATGTGTACATGATACCCATGTACACATATTTTCGGTTTGTGATACGTAATGTCCATGACATCTCTACTCACGAAATATTATATTTAAAAAAAATGTTAACTGTTACCCTCTTCATATAAATATTATAATAAAATTATACTTAAACAATTAAACTTTTTACATCACCCAAACCTCTTTTCTTTTAAATGGTTGAAAAATTGAAATTAAATTATAGAGAGAATATCGATACTTCTTTATTTTGTTTTCTAAAGAAAGTAAATATAAAAGTATATTAAGTTGATTTTGGTAATATAACAATATGCATCATTGTTTTCCTCGTACAAATATTAATTTAAAGCCTTTATTTACACATCTAATATAACTTTGTACAAAATAAATAGGTGAATAAATAAATATATATTTGTCTAAAATGTTTTAGTTTTCTTTTAAGTGAACGTCACTGGAACGAGACAATATCACATCGTGCGTGCACATGGCCCCTATGCAGTGTTGCAACTGGCAGAGGCCTCCGTCGTTGGACATGGAAGCCTGGACATTCTTGTCTGATAATGCAGCTATATTCTTTCTGGACCCCGTGGTGTTAATATTCCTCTTGATGTTGTCCACTAGTCGGGTGACGGAGAAGTCAGCCATGGCGGCTTGCTGGCTGATGGAGTTGCCGGCCATCTTCGCCATGGAAGACTCGCTGATGTCGTGGAACAGTTGCGAGACCCAGGACTTCAGAACGGAGAAGATCACGAAAGGGGTCTCGTACTCGTTTGGTACGATGCCGTCCACTTCGCTCTCGAAGAATGAGAGCAAAGGAAACCAAATGCGTGTTCTGAAAAAGAAAAAAAATGATGTGTGAAAGAATGACGGGGGTTAGGTCAGCGTGGATGTGTGATTAATGTTAAGAGATGTCTGTGCGGGATTGGTTTTTAAAGATGTCCTATAATCTGTGAATAAAAGGAGTTTACCAAAGTACCTCTTTTCCAGTAGCATGCTATAATGATACCGAATCACTTGAAATATTTCAATCATCTCAGAAGGCTAGAAAAGCAGTAAGTATAACAAATTCTCCTTTTATGTAAAATTGTACACTTCAGCCTCACATCAGCCATATTGTTCCAAACTCAAAAGACAAAAACTTGCAAGTGCGTAACTGTTCCGAGCAAATGTCATGTCTGTAGCGTGGATGTGTAGGTATATTATGAAAACCTCACCCGAGTGCTGTTCCTATATTAGGTAGGTAGGTACCTACTTATTTGTATTTACTGAAATTGTGAATGTTTTTTATCAATCTATCTTCAAATTAAGTGGACACGGCTTTTGGGAAACGAAAAAAAATATTTTGACAGTTTTAGTATTATAGTTGGAGAAATGATAACATACCTCATGGAGTCTCCTTGCATAAGGGCCTGGTTATTAGACAGGGTATGGTAGTAGAGGAACAGACGAGAAGTGATGTAGAAAGCGATGAAAACGTCAATAGAGTAATGCTCGTGGGCAGCAAGGATGAAGAAGATGCCAAACATGTTCATCAGCCACGTCACTATGTGCAGCAGGTACAAGCTTCGGGAGGTATCTAGAAGCAGTAAATAAGGCATAGATAGACACTTTCATAACCCAGTTCTATTGACTTCATCACCAAAATAATCGTGATGCTTTACATTGGGGATGCACACCCGGTAAAAAATAATCCAACAGTTTCTGTTCTGTTTTGAATAAGGCTTTAGAGGCAAACTTTTAGTCGTGTCTTCAAATTTTCGAATCAGCCGCTTATAATAAAAATACGTTTTTTTTGTTTGTTTACATACATAATATGTAGAATATTATTCTTAAAACAATAAAATTTTTTGGTTTGACACCTAAAGCAGAAAACTTTTTAGCTACTTTTTTGGGTTCTATGTTTGATGTATTTTAAAGGATTTCTTTTTATAAAAATCCCTTGACACTATTTTATTTGGAATCTGACTTTCCGAACGATTAAAATCAACACCATTTATTGGTTTGACCTTTGCCAATTTCACCATCGACGCTTTGTGAGTTCTATGACAAATGCATGAAAAAGTTACCGACACCACCAACTCCTAAGTTAACCATGTTAAGCTGTATGTACCCTATCCCCTGCGACCCGGGAACAAAATAAAAATGAATAAATTGGCTTGCAGGCTAAAACGGTTGTGCATCACTGTTTTACATATTCACAAACTTGTTGGTATTTTGTTTAAAACTTCTAGGAACCAAAATAAGATTTGTGAGTTCTATGACAAATGCATTAAAAAGTTACCGACACCACCAACTCCTAAGTTAACCATGTTAAGCTGTATGTACCCTATCCCCTGCGACCCGGGAACAAAATAAAAATGAATAAATTGGCTTGCAGGCTAAAACGGTTGTGCATCACTGCTTTACATATTCACAAACTTGTTGGTATTTTGTTTAAAACTTCTAGGAACCAAAATAAGATTTGCAATAAAAAAAAATACATCCTGCATTTTTGTTTATTGTGGTGTGCAAAGGGTCAAAGGGGGGGGGAGACCTTGTAAAATAGGTAAAAATATAATAATATCCTTATCTGGTGAGACAAATTGACCTTACCGTTGCAAACAAGGGTAACCAAGATCTCCAAAATTACTATCCTCCCAGCTTAAATATTCAAATTATTGTATTGGAATTTTTGTATTCCTACATCTTGTATCTTTAAAAACGCGTGACGTACCCCAGTGACCCCTCACGGTAAAAAAGTTTTGTTTTGCATCTTGGCATGTCGAAGGTTGATAAATAATAATGTTTATACAAATTAGATAAAACATAGTTATTCAATATACTATTTCCTATTTAATGACAATAGATAGAAAGCCAATTACATAATTTAATACTTGTAAATAATGTAAATTTTCTTTATGTAAAATATAACAATAACTTGTTTATATTACTTCTAATTTTGAAACTGTCAATTCATGGTGGAATTCCATATTATGATGAATTTTTTTGATTAAAAAACCTTTGTAACCCTTTTCCGCTTATTTATTTTCGACTGGACCGGTTTCACCTGTCCACGGGCATCGTCAGACTGGCACAATTAAAACTTGATTATTATATACATAAAAGGCACTTTCGAATGCTAGAATAACTAAAAAGTATATTTAAATCACCTTGAAAATACCCGATAACAGCAATAATCTAACTGCTAATCTCCATAACCATTATCATATGTAAATAACAAAAACTCACTTAAGCACTTGCGATGGTAAATGAGTCTGTTAATTTCTAAATCCCCCATATTAACCCATTGTTTTGACAATGATTCACATTTTCCACTTGATGAACCTAAAACTATTGAGTTTCTAAACCCCTCACATAAATATGAAAAACAATTTCTAAACTCAATTGATATGGCAAGTCAGATGAGTTTCAAAAGAACCCTATATTACGAAGTGCATATCAATATCCACTGCATTGCTTTTATTTTTCAAAATAAATGAAAAACTGTTCCATCTACGTATAACATTTAACCATTCTCGTAATTATATACCCCCAAAATATGTAGGTATCTAAATATAATTATTTCCGTTAAAGTTGTCACAGTTTTTTGTGGCTTTCTCCGAAACAATGAGAGTTGATGTAGGGGATATAAAAACTGCACCACTCAAATAATCAAGCGGGAACTCACATTCGGTGATGAAGAAGTTGAGCAGGGTCAGGGCGACCGTGTGCCCGGAGAACATGTAGTCGCCACAGGTGCGCACTCCTCGCACCGACATACCAGCGCCCGTCCAGATGGCGTACGCCTGGCCGAGGCGCCGGCTCCAGTTGGAGAAGGACTCCGAGTCGGAGTCGGGATAGTGGCGCGGCGCACACTTGAGGTGGCCGCCCGGCACGCTCAACGACGTGATCAGCATCGTGATGCAGCGCAGCAGGAATACGGTGCCCGACAGAGCGAAGAATCGACGCAGCAATATAAACCTAAGGATTTAAACATGTCTGCATCTTTACTTTTACTCTGAACAAGCCCTAATTTTATTTCAATGGCAAGTCGACCCCTTGGAATAGTATGATTTCATCTGACATGGCAATGTTTTGGGATAATAAACTCCAAAGTAGCTCTCTCCTATTATCGCATGACATTGCATTGCTGTTAGATGGAATTTCAAATTCGAGAGTTATATTAACCATCTTATTGGGGGTTACGAATAACCTGATAATATTTAATCCCTACAACATTATAAGTGGATATGTTGCTTATTCAATGTTGGAGGAGTTTGCTAGCAAAGAGTTGAACCCGCAACACCTTGTACCACTCAGCTACCAACATAAATTCAAATCTACATTTTCACTTTTATTTTGAGCAGCTCGTGACTTTGTTTCAGTGGCAAGTTGAGTTATATTGGTCTAGAAGGCAAACAAGGAAAAAGATAAGGAATTTAAAACATTGGGTTGGACTCAATCCAAAAGTGTTAACGTTCTTTGACAGAGAAATTGAATCGACAGTGTTTGATTCCAAAGTCAGATAAGCTCAAGGGCACATTACAAAGAAGTAAATTAACATAAACTATTAAAATACCTTCTAATAGCTATTCACGTAAAATAAATACAAGCAATTACCGATATCGCGGGCCTTGGAAAAGTTTCAGATTTGCAACAAGCTGTTGACCATTAAAAAAAACGCACAAAAGATAATATTGCACAATAGTTCATAATACAGAGTTTTTTGTTGTTGTTATTCATACCTTACGGTCTTTTGCATACATATTTATGGATATAATTTGCTGAGAGATGAATATTGCTCTGAGTCTTTGTTATTGTGGGAATTTATTCAAAACTTTACAGCAGTGATGAACAACCTTTTTAGCCGGGGGGCCAATTTATCCATTTTCAATAAGGTCGTGGGCCGCAGGGGGTAGGGTATCTATATTCACAGCTTGACATGGTTAACTTTGCAGTATGTGGCGTCGCTAGTGCGGATTTTAAAATTATTTTATGCGAATACCGTACTAACGCCCCAACTGTCGGGAGTTAGTAGGTATATACCAAAAATGTAAATAGGTACCTACCTAAAATATCACATTTCACAATAACATGCACAAAACACAACATCTTTTCAGATGCTGATGTTTTCCATTTATCTTCAGAACAACCTAGTAAATGCTAAGTTGTTCTGAGGATAAATGGAAAACATCAGCATAAACACCTAGTAAATACTAAGTTGTTCTGAGGATAAATGGAAAACATCAGCATAAACACCTAGTAAATACTAAGTCGTTCTGAGGATAAATGGAAAACATCAGCATAAACACCTAGTAAATACTAAGTTGTTCTGAGGATAAATGGAAAACATCAGCATCTGATAACAGAAAAAATCGCAAGGTTAGTTATAACTCACTAACCTAAGAATAACCCTGGAACAAAGAATTCGAGACGGAGAACCAGAGCTTACAATAAAATACAAAAACAATAAACCTGTAATAGTAAGTACAAACCCAAAAACCTAAAACCCACTAATGGATCCTATCAGAATATCAGAGGCTGTCGCACCAAACTACATGAGCTAAGAGCAGCGCTTCCGATCCATCCCTCTCATATATATTTCCTAACTGAAACTTGGTTGGATCTGTCAATTAACAGAGGAATTAGGTTTTATTTCCCACAACACCTACCGCTATGATAGAAGTACCAAAACTAGCACCAAATCAAGAGGTGGTGGAGTTTTAATATCTGTCTCCAAATCTATGAATTCGTCCAGACTGAAATGCACTCACAAAAACATCAAACAGCTGTTTGTTCTAATCAAGACGAATCTAAGTAAAACTATTCTTGGATGTGTATACATTCCACCTGGATCAGCTAAAGAAATATATGAAAATCACACTGAAGACGTCGAAGCCCTTAAACTCAAATATCCTGAAGCCAGACTGCTGCTAATCGGCGACTATAATATTCCAAACATGGACTGGCTCTCCCAAAGTAATTCAACTATCTCTGCCAATGCTCGTGAAATTATCAATATGTCAAACTTCTTAGGTCTTAAACAAAATAATGATGTACTGAATTCTAATCACCATTTATTAGACCTTGCATTTAGTAGAGATACTTCAGTAAAAATATATAAATCCGTAGATCCTCTTCTCACCATCCTCCGTTAAACATATAAATTCTAACCTGTCATATAAATTCGTGGCAACAAGTGGTGTACCGCAAGGTTCACATCTAGGCCCAATACTTTTTTTACTGTTTATTATAACTGTATTTGATAACAATGTTATTGTGCTGCTCTTCGCCGACGATCTAAAACTCTTCAAACTAATAAAAACTATTGAGGACTGTTTTCTCATTCAAATAAATTTAAATAAATTACAAGATTGGTGTGAACTTAATAAACTTCTTTTAAACATTAGTAAATGTCATACGATCATTTTTTTTTGAATGAATCATCCTCTCAATTTTCAATATAAAATCAATAACATTTCTCTCTCATCTGTCAACAAAACTAATGATCTTGGCATTTTTTTTTTATATGAATACCCCACAAGAGTCCCAGCTGCTCCCAACCGTCTGGAGCCAGTGAGACTATGGCATCCCCAATGGGGGGAATTTTGTGTGGCTGAAGGTATTGGGAAGGGGAAGAGGAAGGTGGCATTGTTTTCAACTCTAAATTTAATTTTCTAACTCACATCAATTCTATTACTAACAAAGGTTTAAAAATGCTAGGCTTAATTCTTCGAAATGCCAGAGACTTTAGGAATATTTCAACACTAAAATTATTATACTCTATCTTAGTTCATAGTCAAGTCGAATATAATTCTTCTATATGGTCCCCTCACCATAAAATTCATTCCGACTCCATTGAAAAAATTCAACATACATTTCTAAGATATGTTAACTATAAACTCGGTTTATCTATTGAAACTATAAATTACAATCAGTTAATGAAAGAACTAAAATTATTAAAACTATCAGATAGAAGAATTGTTTCTGATTTAACTTTTATTTTCAAAATTATTAATGGTTTTATAGACAGCCCTGATATCGTCAGTTTAATTACATTTAATATTCCAACTAGAACTACCCGATCTAAAATTTTGTTTAAATGTAACAATAACTTCAGAACTGAGTCATTCAAATATTCATTGGTACCTCGACTTCACACAGTAGGTAATATATATTCAGATATAGTAGACATTTTCAACTGCTCTGAATACAAATACAAGCAAGTGATTATTACATACACCTGTATAATTATTAATATACGAGTATGTATCTAGAGTATAAGTAACAGTGAATGAGAGGTATGTTTTGATTTTTCTCCTCTGAACTTATTACTTAGAATGGTACTTACACTATGTTATTCCTGTATTCATTCGATTTATCTTTGAACCTACTCTGATTAGTTTTGCACCTGTTTACTAACTAACTTTATATGTAAAAGCCCATATAGGGTGTATATTATACAATAAATAACTACCTGCCCCTGCTGTGTGTTATATTCTTTTTATATGAATATCGCACAAGAGTCCCAACTGCTCCCAACCGTCAACCGTCGGAGCCAATGAGACTATGGCATCCCCAATTTGAGAATGTTGTTAGGCTGAAGGTATTGCGAGGGGAAGGAGAAGGGAAAGAGGAAGGTGGGGAAATACCTGGTTATTCAGATCTGGTCACCAAACACGGCTAAAAGACATTTCAAGCAACGTTTCAATTCTGAATGGTGGTCTTTCACCAGAGCGATACTGAGAGTATCTTTCACTCTGGAACGTGCGCAAATATACTACATGTTATTTTTAATTGAATCAATTGTGAAACAGCACAAATTAATTAAATAAAATTTACTTGCGCACGCCGGGATCTGAACCCTCAACCTTCGGATTCATAGTCGAGAGCCTTACCCCTAGACCATGGAGGCCATCATATTGCTAGATTTAAAATTTATTTTATTTAGTCATTGGAATTAACATTATCTATGTACATATTTTTAATTTGTTTTATTTAGTGTTTCTTAGAAACTGGATCATTTATTTTATTATGTTCTTTTCAATTTCACTTCCAAAATGTTTTTTTTTTCTTCTTATATTTTATTTATCATTTACAAATGTTAATATTTTTATATAGCGGAAACTTCACTGGCTAATGCAACAAAGTAAAAACTTAATTTGTAAAAATGTATATTATTTTAAAACTGTACCCATATTTTCCAAATAAAAAAATAAAATCTTTGGATGCGATAACAACATTTGATTGCGTACCGCTATAAAACAGAATTTATTTAAAATATCAATTGCGGGGTGCACAAAGTGCTGCAGGCGAAAAATTTTCTAGGCCCAGTGTAAAACCAATAAATGAATGCTGGTGATTTTTATTAAGCCAAATGGGACACACGAAAGGGGCTCGAGGGACGCATGCGGACAGCAGATCGTGCATCACTGCTTTAGGGCTTAATACTCCGAGAGTGTGATCCTTGAACTATCCGGACTAAACTTCAACATCTTCCTTCTTATAGCTCATTTAAGTGTTAGATTATAGTGGATTGGTATTTTCAAGAACGTACAGTTCAGATAAGAAATGGACAATTTTATATAATTTAAACGGTAACCGGATAAAACAGAACAGTGATAATACAGAACAAGATAAAAGAATAGGTTAGTTGCTTGTTTATTTAAATGGTCAACTTTATATAGCGCCATTTTGCAACAAAATCACTACAAGAGCACTGTTTGTCTTTTTCTTCACTTTTCTTCAAGGTTCTGTTTTGTCATGGAACTGATTAAAACGTAGAAAAGTATTTAATATATTACCTGTGTTTATGGAACAGTAGAACACCGATCCAAATGGCCATAAGAACGGAGCCGGTGATCTCGCACATGTCGAAGGCCCAGGGAATGTGCGGGACATTGTCGAGGAAGAGGTCGGGGAGCGGGGGGTACTTCTTCATGTCGGGCACCTTGTCGTGGACTATCACCATCACCACGGCGGTCACCCACGTTACCAGGAACACATAACCTAAACAAATCGACAATTTACCATTTAGCGACATTTATTTTTATCCTTCGTAATCGCGCTAAACTTTCTTCAAACAAACATTATTTGGTTTTGCTTTAGCAAAGCGGTTTTGTTTTTTTTTAATTCTTTTCAGCAACATTGTTTTTTTCCCGTGAGTAATGATTATTGTGTTGTGTAGTAAAAAGATTTATATGAAAGCGCGCAACCCGCTCCCGCGACGCACCGATACGTGTACTGGCACCAATAGAAATACAATTGAACTTGGTTATATAATTGTTGGTGATTATAATGACGCTTCACTGATATACTGTACAAATAATTTTATTAACAGAATTTTAAAATACATACATAGACCATACAGCGCCCTTGATATGATTTTTCACAAAAACGGCTTTATACAAATTATTCAATCATAATTATTATCGTCTGAAAATTTTTTTTTTTCGAAGTAAGTAATAACAGACACAGGTGGCAGCTTAGCGGTGTGGCGGCAGCTGACAGCTGGCGGACGGATCAATATTTTTATGGTGCTACCTGTGTGTTTTTCGGTAATGTGAAACATTCCTATCCATCGGGCACTATGTAAAATTGTCATAAAATTTGCGAAGTCATGCGAAAATTGGGCTTTGCAATTTTGTTCCCTTTTACATCTTCTTCTGTATTACTACTTATCGCCAATTTTAGTACCTGCATCCCTACATGGGGTAACTTTATGACAGTGCTGCACAATGTTTTTAGCAGAGGGCCCGCTTTAACTAATTATGAAGCACGGCTCGCGACCTACAAGTGGATTTTTGATTTTTTGAGTGGCTAGGAAGCTGACAGCGAAATTCATAATTTCATATTTCTGGGGATTTTTTGATTTACGTGTGGCGCAAACCGATTCTTCAAATTCTGTTCCACTCGGACATGTGGTATGAATTAATAAAAACTCTATAAAAAATTGTTCTCAGGCAGGATTTTCAAGAATTACGGCTCTTTCTTATATAAAGCCACGTGGGCCATACTAAATTCGCCCGCGGGCCACACGAATTAGGCCGCGGGTTGTGCTTCACTGTTTTATGACAATAAAAATCACACAAGCTAGTGATTTATGACTAGAGATATTTTTATGAGCCAAACAACACTCAGAGCTAGCTAGTCATGATGGACAAATTATTGACTTTTTTCTTGAAAGCCCCAAACCGGTTGATTAGAATATAATGCATTGAGTGTTTTCAAGTAGAAATTGAAAAACATGAAATCGAAATCTTTAAATCAACCAATGATTATAAACTTTATCAATAAAAGTATATGTTTTTGTAATATGCACGTATATATATTTTTAGAGCAATATTTTGTATTATAATATTTTATTAATAATAATAATAATTGGATGATTTGTATAGCGCCGTTTTTGTGAAAAATCACCTCAAGGGCGCTGTACAAATATTACTTATTATATTATGAGTAATGGCTATAAGGAGCAAATTTAGTCGGTCCCCTCATATAACCAAAATTTGACTGTATATAGAACGGAGCGCTCTCGGTATCACATATTTTTACTGCGCCTGGTTTATATGGATTCCTTACCAACCTGTGAGGGAGCAGCCTTAGGTATAAGCAAACCCGATACATGTAAAATATTACTTATTATATTATGAGTAATGGCTATAAGGAGCAAATTTAGTCAGTCCCCTCATGCTCATTGTAACCAAAGTTTGACTGTATATAGAACGGAGCGCTCTCGGTATCACATATTTTTACTGCGCCTGGTTTATATGGATTCCTTACCAACCTGTGAGGGAGCAGCCTTAGGTATAAGCAAACCCGATACATGTAAAATATTACAACAAAATTAGTGGAACTATAAAAAGTGATTGTTAAATTTTATAAAAAGATTTATTTCACAATGTTTTTAACATAATATAACAAGCCATCACAAAAAGGAAATGTTTTGTGACCATGAGTGGGCTATTTATCTTTATAAAGAGGAAGACACTTTGTCTGCAACCAAATCAATAGAGTATAATAAGAGTAGAGTAAAAGATAATATAGTACAGTCATACGATCTGAGCATCAGCGATACATATGCCCCCGGTTCAGTGTACTCTATGTACTTCTCTGTGACCTCTATAATAATTATTGACCTATACCAGGGGTTGGGCAACTTTTTTTTTTATAGGGTGTTTTTTTTTAGAGGTTTGGTTTTTAAACACCTGTGAACTGGCCTCCACGATCGTGTGATCTCACACCATTAGATTACTTTCTTTGGGGGTATGTGAAGTCACTAGTCTATGCTGATAAACCAGAGACGTTGGACCATTTGGAAGTCAACATTCGCCGTGTTATTGCCGATATACGGCCCCAGTTGCTCGATGAAGTTGTCAAAAATTGGACTTCACGATTGCGCTTCTTTCAAACTAGCCGTGGAACTCACTCATATGCCCGAAATCATATTTAAACAATAATGGCATAAAATTATCTATTAAATAAAGCCAACATCATAGACATTAACATTATTTTCATTTTTTTTCATGTTGAATTTGTATACCTCTAAAAAAACACCCTTTATTACCACAAAATATGTTTGTGTACAACTACATTACCCCCTAGACATGAAAGTAAGGAAAAATGCCTATTAAAATGAATCATACATATTTTTGCTACACAATTTTTCTACAATAATTATCTAGAATCCGAAAAACAAAGACATAAAATATCTAAATTAATCTGTTTTTATAAAGAATGCAATCTCAAAATGCACATAAATGAAAAATATAAGTTCATTGCATATTTTTGATAATAATTATTAGCCTTGCTTAACAAATCATATTTTTTGTACTATTTTATTTATAAGTTGATTGAGTGTTATCCTTGAGATTGTAATTTTTACCCCATTTGGATAATTTACCATAGTTCCCCAACCCCTGACCTATACAATCACACACTATCTTTGATTTGTGTCCTCCAATCATTTCTTTCAATTTTGATATTTCCACCAAGTCTGTAAATACGATAAATTAGCATGGTTTTATCTTTATTCAAAGTGATTTTTTTTTCTCTTGCATTGTAAAAAGACTATATAGCATAGTCTGGAAGGTACGGACGGATACAGAGGAACGAGGTTCACAGCTGGAATGCAACAAACACAGTTTCTTTTCTTTGATAGGGAGTTTCCTCAATTTTCAGCCAATATTTATTCAAAACGAATATCACAAAGCCCATGATTTCCATTAAATGTGCAAATATTTGCATTCGATCGTGCAGAAGCAGATGCAGATAGCTGATATGTATTTAGATATGATATTAACACCTCGACTCCGGTGATGGGTCTGATTTGACCCAGTGTTTTTTAAATAAAAGATTTTGCCGCAAATATTTCGTTTAGGCTAATTTCCTCTTGTCTATTCTTTTATCAAATATTTACCCACATCTCGACTCAAAAATGATTAAAATCGGACACGTTTTAAATAAGTTATTAGAATAATTGTCTATAAAAACACGCAAAATCTCCATCTCGTCTTAGTTGAATTTGAGCAGCTGACGAAACAGTATATCTCTCGCTCTATCTTTCCGTCTTTGTCTCTCGCAGTCCTTAACACGCAGATGTTGTGAACCATTCGGGCACATTTCTAGTATTGTGATTATATTTTTATAACTTTGTTTTAATTTTTTATTTATTTCGTACCGTACTAACGCAATGGCAAGGCAAAATTATTTAGCTGATAATGAGATTGAAAAGCTACTTAACAGTGAGATCAGTGATGATGGCGACTTGGAATTCGAAGCATTGGATCCAGAATTTGAAAGTGATCCGGAAGACATATTACTAGAGGAAATATCTAAAAGTGAAAATGGAAGTGATAATGCAGTTAGTGTAGGAAATCTGAGTGAATCCGTTGCAAATGGACTTGTCAAATTCCGGATTCCTTTAATTTTTTAATGAAAATTGTTCATTTAAATTTGTTTTGTTGAAAAATAAAAGTTTTAGTATTTTTAACTAAAATGTATGTCATTCAATGGTTTTAATTGTGACAAATAAATGTGTCAGTAAATTAAATACTCAAATAAGAACGCCATTATATAATATTTTCTAATATTTGCATAAGCAATCATCATGTAATATGGCTATAAATTTAATTTATTTTATTTTTACACATCTTTCTATTAGAGGTACAGCAACAAGGAAGAATTAAATAAGTGATTTTATTTCTGGTATTTTAAATAATACATGATATACTTATAAATGCACACCGTCGATTTCCCGAAAATGTTAATAAATATAGAATCAAAAATGTTCGCTTCCACTGACTTCCTGGGACGAGTCCTTATCCCCCCTCCCGGACTGCCCTCCTCATTCCCCTGACCACATAGCAGCACCCGCCTGCGGCTGTCTCGAGACGCGACCGATTCAGTCGTCATTTTGCTGTCGCATGGGATACCCGCGCTACTGTGTATCGACGAACCGCAACATTTACAGAATACTAATTTCTAAAACTTCCATCTTCATACAAGAAACACAAGGGATATGTTATGAGTTTATGAGGAATTACATAATATCATATAAAAGTAAGGATATGAACGAAAAATGCATAAAAAAGCCTTTTAATTTCATCATTTCAGCCGGGTCTATCTGGACCCACCATCGCCGAATGTGTTTTATTTTGAACCTCCGGGTATTACGTGTTAAAAGCCGTTGAAGTAATAACTCAAGCAGAGGTTGCATTAATAAAGGCAGATTCTTTATAAAGTTAGAAGGAATTCTTTATTAAACCTCTCCTAACTGATATGAAATATTTCAACACACATTTTTTTATTACATAGGTGAGTCTCAACTTTCCAGGGTCCGTGATAATTAAAGCATCCCTAACTCGCTGGATGATCTCAAATAGATTGAAGCTGAATCCGTCAAAAACTGAGTTTCTCTGGACCGCCACAAGCAGACGTCAGCATATCATTGATAACTCCCCAATAAATATTTCGGGAAGTGACATTACTCCCAAGACGTGTGTTAAATTACTCGGTGTCAATCTGGATGCAGACTTTTCCCTTAAAAGTCAAGTAAACAGAACTGTAAGTAAAGGGTTCTTTCAATTAAGGCAAATAAAGGCAGTACGGAGAAACCTGCCAACAGAGGCAACTAAACTGCTTGTCAATTCGTACGTTGTGTCACGTCTAGATTATTGCAACGGAATATATGCGAGTCTCCCCAAATACAAATTAACAAATTGCAATCAGTATTCAACGCTGCAGCAAGACTTATCACCGGCGTATCTAAATATTCTCACATTTCAGAGCATCTCAAAAATCTCCACTGGCTCAAATGTCCTGAAAGAATCCAGTTCAAGCTCTGCTGGATGGTATTTAAGTCACTTAACGGAATGGCTCCGGCTTACTTATCAGAACTGTGTATTCCTGAAAATACCAACTCACGGCAGTCCACCCTTAGGTCAGCAGCGTCATCAGCTATCGGCAGGTTGAAGGAACCAAAGCGCACACCTAATACTAAGTTCGGTGATCGTGCTTTCGGAGTGTCAGGACCTAAAGCCTGAAATGAACTGCCGCATGACTTAAGAATTATCAAAGACTCAACAGAATTCAGAACTAAACTTAAAACACATCTTTTCAGACAATCGTTTCCATAAATTCACCTGTAAATTGCTTAGCTAGGCTGGCCGGTTAGTACTTACCTAAAGTCATTAAATAAAATAAAAATATAATTAAAAATTCACGCATCGGTGCACAAATGCGTCCACAGCCCGCAACACTGTAAACAACCAAAGTGTAAAATAAAAATAAAAATAAATAAATAAAAACGTTAATATTTACTAAAAGCTTCTTACGCTGTGTAAGGTAATTTTATAGATATTTTCGAGTCCTAAAATTCATTTTATGAATACTTTCCAGTCCTAAAATTAATACCAATAATTCAATAAATACCAACTCTTCTTGTGCCACCGATCATCTAATAAATGTAATATCAATAGAAAAGGAGAAACAAATAACCATGTAAAACTATCATCTCTATAATTAAATTTTCTAAAACTGTGTTCATCTGAAGCGACCTGCCAGGTAAGTATGTTTTTCTGTATCTGTCTGTACATAATTAGTTAAGAAATATTTGTACAGCGCCCTTGAGGTGATTTTTCACAAAAACGGCGCTATACAAGTCATCCAACTATTATTATTATTATATTATTGGGGAACGCTGTAAGACTGCAGGAGGGGAGTGGGGAAGGTTGGTTGGAAGTACCCGGGTATTCATTCAAATATGAGCGCCAAACATAGATAAAACGATGATTAGATTCTAAATATTCTCTCTAAAAGTATGCCGTGTAAATTTACAAACTTTTATTGTTTCCTCGTCCAGATTTTAAACCCCACTCTGACAAAAAATCCAGAAACTATTGGTAGCTTAGTTCTACAGGCGGGAAGATCTAGTTGTACAATACTCAATGATAAATAAATTAAAATAGGGTCACATGTTTTGTAAGCAATGTTGTTGCACAAAGCCAAAGCATATAAAATAACATTGGAATAAGATGAGTGAGTATTTCAAAAGTAAAATATTTAGAAATTAAAAGATTAAAGCTCAAGATTAGAGGGAGATTCACAATTAAATCCGTAGTAACCAACACATTGCCATTGTTTGATAATAAAACAACGACATTATTATTCATCACAATAGAAAAGCCATAATGCCAATAATATTATTATTGTGTTATCAAACATTAAACTTTGACCAGAACAACCCGTGTATCAGTCCGTGACATAAAAAGATATCGAAATCTATCAACAAAAATGTTGTTAGGAATCTTATCATTTGGCAAATGTAGGCAGTGTTCAAGATGTTGCGTGTGTTGACCTTAACCCAGTGTTAATCAATTGATCTCCACGAGTTCCGTATGGAACATGTTCATTAGAAAAGTATTAAGTGTACTTATTGTGTTCATACACATGATTAACTAGGCACTTAAACGGTATTACTTGGTGTTTTTCATTTTGTCACTCTCGACACTTCAAAAGTGACGAGTGATAGAATCATAAACGTGGGAATATTTAAAAACATATTTTTGATTTGATAAACTAGAATTGACTCAAAGAAATGGCAACCTGACAATATGTTTTGACGACCTACATGGTCGAGGGGTAAGGCTCTCGACTACAAATTCGAAGGTCGCGGGTTCAAATCCCGACGTGCGCAAGTAAATTTTATTTAATTTGTGTTGTTTCACAATTAGTAGTATATTTGCGCACGTTCCAGAGTGGAAGATACTCTCAGTATCGCCCTGGTGAAAGACCACCATTCAGAATTGAAACGTTGCTTGAAAAGGCTTTTAGCCGTGTTTGGTGACCAGATCTGAATAGCCAGGTATTTCCCCACCTGCCTCTTCCCCTTCTCCTTCCCATACCTTCAGCCTCACAACATTCCCCAATTGAGAATGCCAGTCTCACTGGCTCCAGACGGTTGGGAGCAGTTGGGACTCTTGTGCGGTATTCATATAATTTTTTTTTTTTTTAAATGTCCATCATTATAATATAATGTAATGTAATACTATGAAATGCATACAAAATGTTAATAAATAAATAACTAACCATCACGTCGTTTTCACGGAGGGGTAGGCAGAGAGAACGGACCACCAAACAACTGAACCTTGCCATACACTTCTTTTCTTCATTCACATTCATACATCGTCTCATACATTCTCTTCTGTTATTCTGACTTCTGACATGGCCCGACTCAAGTATTTGATTCACTTGATCGTGCCATGTCTTCCTAGGGCGTAATAAGATGAAGCAATTTCTAGCTTATATTGAATGTCTCTTATAAAGTTTTTAAGGGGACTGGAAAAAAAAACATCTCAAGTGTGAAAACTTCTTATGTGGGGAAATAATTTAATTTCAACACATTTATGTAATTTTATTGATTTTAATTCATTGGCTGCGGCTATTGTACGAATTATGATGATGATAATAATTATCAAGACAACAATAATTTTTCATATTAACCTTTGGAACGTCGAGCGATCTAATACTTCCGCAGTGTGCCGAAGGAAAATTTGCGCGCGGTCCGCGAGTCTATGTTCATAATAACTTACTCGGTTTTTACAAAATAATGTTCCAGTAAATTGTACTGTCTTACCAAATAATGTGTTTATATATTCATAAAAATTGTATATATCTATCAAGAATAGCTACTTATTATATTCAGAGAAATAATCTTTTGACATTGCTGATCGGATAAGCCAGAGTTCGACGGATACAAATTTTGGTTATCCGATGGGCAATTCTGGCATCCAAAAGTTAAAAGGGTTTCTGGAATAAAAAAGAAATCAAAATTCGCTTCTGTACAGTAACAGAATTAGAAAATCTACATAATATTATGACCTGAAGATTTCTCCAAACATTTTTCGTTCATACAATACTAATGTAAAAAATGTGGAAAAACTAATAAAATTCACAATAACACCATTTGCCTGCTATACAAGCACATCATAGTCTATTGTAGGAAATTAAGAAAAAAAGGTATGAAGGTACTTACTTAGATTGATTATGATAAAATATTTAAACAAAGAATCAGTGCATAACATAATGTGACATACTTACGGACATACAAAAGTTTGGGTTCTTATTAACAGTTTCCTGTCTACCACTTTAGATCTGGCAATTATGTTAAATTTTTAGGATGATGCGCTTGCATAGAATTGATCAACTTCATAAACTACTGCTGCTATAATAAAATAGGTTAGGATAGGTTATATTAGGGTACCATTATGTACATGGCCTGCTTAGTAACACGGAAACTACAATCGGCATTTCAACATTTGGTAGACACAAAACTAAGAAATATTAAATTTGAATATCCATGGAATAAGAGATTGCATATCTTGTGACCATTAAAATTTGATTAAATCGTAAAAAATGCCATTTATTATATCAGTCATACCAGCCTGAAATAACTGTTGTTCATTCTATGTTAATGTTGGAGAATCATAAATGAAATGCACTCTCAAACGATTTTATAATTGAAACCCAGGAACTACTAATGCATGCAAAGAAATTTCTGTGAAAGTTTAATCAGAAGCAAATATAACGGGATACTTACATAGGCTAAGGAATGCTTTCCACACCTCCGGTTTGAGCCTGGAGGCCCTCCCATCTTCAGAAGCAGGTCTCGATTGGGCGTCGTGTTCAAACTCATTATTATTCAATTGTTCTCTGCAATCATTCACTCCTCTTCCAACATCGTAACCTAGATTTGATAAATTAGATCCCATAAAATTGACATTGGCGGAAGTATAGTGCTTTATTAAGGGCTCTGCTAAGCCCAATTGGATCATAGCAGTCTGATTTTGTTTCTGGAGACATTTCACTATTAAAAACAGACGTTTTCTGTCCCTTAATTGAAGAGTATTTATAGGGTTTTCACTGAAGTCTCTTTCGTTCAAACTTAAAATACAAGGTCCGTCTAAAACATTGTACGTTATAACACTTATGACGTCCACGGACATTTTCTCTTTTATTAACCAATCTTTGACGTCTAAGTTGGTCCAATTTATAACTGACATTTTGAATGATTTGTATCACTATGTAAAATATTAAAATCCTTTTAATTTTGCTCGCACGTTCATTATTAACTCTCAAACAAACGCAACAAATAATATGCAAATATAGGGACCAATCGCGCACTCAATGACGAATTTTAGAAGAATAACAGTGAATATTGAATAACATTCTGCACAAACGTCAACATAGTCGATGTTGCCATATGAAAGGCGAATACCGATAGCCCCAATAGCTACGATAGCTCGCGGACCTACTAGTATAGCCATAATTATAGTGCAGTTTCGAACAGGCGAGGAACACAAGACACGTCACATAACGCGTTTCCGAACGCTCAAGATCGAAGCTAATTGGATAATGGGCGTTTTAGCTATTTCCTGGTTTTGACAGTCTTGATTGGTGTTGTTTTTGATAAGTTACTTTTTATCGCGTCGGTTTTTATTGTATCAATGAATGCTAATTTTGAAACACATTTGCCCTATTTGTGTCCTCATATCGTGCTTTATAATAAGTTTCATGTACTTACGGAAATGTTGATAGTGAGTGCATCGAGTTAACCATTAAAATGTTAAGGTTTTTAAGTAGAAGGGGTCGTTCCAACCATGTTCGCGGTAATAAACAATCGGCGCAAAAAAATTTACAGAACAAACATATTATACAATGCAGGGTGATTCTATTAGACGATACGGACTTGACTATAAACTTGTCCAAAAAAGCGAGTGCAGCTGACTTGTACGAGCAGGTATTTTATTCTTTAGATCTAATCGAAAAGGATTACTTCGGTCTCCAATACACCGACACAAATAATGTCAAACATTGGCTCGATCCCACTAAAGCTATAAAGAAACAAGTCAAAATTGGCCCCCCATTCACTCTTCGGCTCAGGGTCAAGTTTTATTCTTCAGAACCGAACACTCTTCGCGAAGAGCTTACTCGCTACCAGTTCTTTCTGCAGCTAAAGAAAGATATCTTGGAAGGGAGACTAGAATGTACCCAGAGTACGGCCATAGAGTTGTGTGCACTGGCCTTGCAGTCCGAGCTGGGGGACTTTGATGAGTCGTCCCACACGCCAGCCACTGTTTCTGAGTTCAGATTCATACCCAATCAGACTGAAGAAACAGAAATATGTATTCTCGATGAATTCAAGAAATGCAAAGGCCTGACGCCCGCACAAGCAGAGGTCAATTACTTAAATAAAGCCAAATGGCTGGAGATGTATGGTGTAGATATGCACATTGTGTTGGGGAAAGATGGCTGTGAATATCACCTAGGCCTAACTCCCACCGGTATTTTGGTGTTTGAAGGTCCTCAAAAGATTGGATTGTTCTTTTGGCCGAAAATCAGTAAACTGGATTTTAAGCGAAAAAAATTAACCTTGGTGGTAGTGGAGGATGATGACCAGGGCCGCGAGCAGGAGCACACCTTCGTATTCCGTCTGCACAATGAGAAGGCTTGCAAACATCTGTGGAAGTGCGCCGTTGAGCATCACACCTTCTTCAGGCTGCGAGCTCCCATCAAGGGGCCGTCAGCCCGCCAGAACTTCTTCCGCATGGGCTCCAGGTTCCAGTACTCGGGGAAAACTGAATATCAAACTACTCAACAGAATAAGGCGAGACGCACTGTTCAGTTTGAGAGACGACCGAGTCAAAGGTTTGCTCGGAGACAATCTCATGTCTTGAGAGAACGGGAAAAACAAACTTCAATCAAAGTAGAAACCAGCATTCCCTCGAGCAGTGCAGAAACCAGCACCATTCTCATCAACACTTCTCTACCTGCGCCCGAAGCTGGAATAAGCAAACCTCTTTCCCGGAACTGCAGTGAACGTTCCCAACAATCAACATCGGAACATGTAGACACTCCCACTGCTAGTAAATTGGAACACACTAAAGCTATCGAAGTACCGGAAGCTTCCCAGGTTGAAGATATATCTAAAGAAGAATCTATTTCCAACAAAGTGTTGTTCAAAAAAGATTCTATGAGGAAAGACAGTTTCTTACAAAACATCTCCATCAACCAGGGATCATCTTGTAGTTGTTCTTCTCCAGCAGACACCCACGTCACCAATCCATTGAATGATTTGCTCAAAAGTCTGGTTAAAGAAAAACTTCACACCGATGACTCGAGAAATGAGGTACGTAACGAATTGCTCGTGGACACATCCCTCTCTATGGAAGTTCCCAACAACCAAGCTAAATACTTTGGCTCCTGCGGGAAGCCCTTGCCTCCGGGCCAGCTGAAGTGCAACATATTGAAGGCCAAGGATAGTGAATTAAAGTTCTTCAATGATTCGTGCAATGTGAACCTTCCTTCTCCTTCCTCCCCGTCCCCTAAAGTGTTGAACGAGCCCCAGTTGACGATGGAGCGCCCCAAGACCCCCAACTCCTCGCAGTACGTGTCCATCGTGGTGGTGGAGCCCCCGAGCAGCGTGCAGATGCCCCCATCCCCGGCCGAGGTCAGCAGCCCCTCCATCACTCAGCTGTCCCCGTGGCTGGTGACCTCGGAGCCCAGCTCGCCCACCACCACCACTGATAAAGACATAACAATCATTCACAGGAAAACTGTAATCACCACACAACTTTGAAATGTGTAAAAACCAATTTGGTTTTTTGTGCCGTCTTCTGTTATTTTTCTTATCGTATTGTGATGAAAATTATATTTTTAACTTATTGTAATGTACTTAAAATCATAGTGGCACTTTTTTTTGTATTTATACATTTTGACGTATATTTTAAATGTTTTGTAAAGTACAATAGAAGTGCCTTGGTTCATATTTATTACGAACCGGAATATCATTTTCCCCACAAATTTGGAGTATAACAATATAGTTCTCTATTCCTTGTGATACGTGATAATAATGAACTATTTATATTGAACAATATGTATATTAAATTTATGCTGTGTACATTATATTAGAGAAAAATTTGCCTTGCGATTTAAACCATAAAAAGACTTTTAAAGAGACTTAAAAATATACAAATTACCTACAATATAAAAAAAATTATTACATATTAAACAAGCCTGCATGTAAATTTTTTATTTAACCTTTGTAACATGTATTAAAACTATACTGCAGGAATCAGTATTGCTTTGTATTTTACATTTTATAAGATTATTAAGTTGACTGTTAAATTGTATTGTTTGAAAGTAAGAATCAATCTGTGAAAGGAAGCAGAAATGCAGCTGACAACTATGGTTTATAAATAGGCTTCAGTAACAAACAGTTTGTCCTATAATCAGTGTAATAGAGACTGTTTGCTAATCTAGTTAGTGTGGTAGGTATATTTTATATGACGGAACTGGGCAGATGTAATTTATCACTGGCATGTCAGCAATAATCAGCAACACTCATGTTTGTTTCATTAATTTCTGAGGGTTTCAATTTAACAGTTTATTTGTAATATGTAATGCTGGGTTCCCACCTCATCTGTTCTATGGTCTATCTCATAGAACCAACTTTTCTGTGATAGACAGGAATTGTAGCGCATTCACACCGACTTTGCTCTATTTCAATTCATTTGTATTTCCAGAGCTCAAAGTGACAGCAAATTTTCGAAAGAAAAAAAGTGTTGTTTTTTTTGGACATAACCATAGATTTTCATATGAAGCGGTAATTTGGCGATGTGACATTATAATTTAAAAATAAAAACAATAAGTTTGTTTACATCACTTTTATTTGGTATATACTTTTGCCGACCGGGTTTCGCCACTACCGTAGCTTTTTCAGGGCAGTATAATACTTACTATTATACTGCCCTGAAGAAGCTACGGTAGTGACGAAACCCGGTCGGCAAAAGTATATACCAAATAAAAGTGATGTACATAGATATTACTGTACTGTGCGCAGAGGGCTGCGTTCATGTAGCAACCATCATTCTCACAGTTCTATTCTATGGTCTGTTTTAAATAGAATAGAATGAAAGTTGGAGTCTGTTAAACAATGGGCTTCTATTATATTGCATAGATAAGCCTGTTCACACTGATCTATTTCATAGATTCTATGAAATAAATCAGAATAAATGAGGGGGGAACGTAGCTTAAGGTACTCATCATGGTCATGAAAAGTGCCACAGGGTACTTCTGTTCTTTTAGAAAGGAACACCTTGTGTAATATTATAATCATTAATATTGATTTCATTAGAAAATTAATAATTAATTAGTTTTAAGTATTCCGTCCAAACAGAAAAATAGATTTTACATATTAATCTTGCCTTGTATTATTACCTTTGGTCAATCTAGCTACAACATATTCCATCAACATTCCTTGAATATTTTTTTATGTGTGTTTAAATGTTATATATCAATTAAAATTCTGCAATTTTAATGTTTGTGAAATATTTAAGTTTTATAATATAGAGATTGTCGTTGTCGCAATATATTTTTAAACTTTTTAAGGGTGACGAAGAAGCGCCACGTATGTGCGCATATTTGCAGCTAACTATTGTAGCTCAAAGAGATTTATATACAAAAAGAAGTCTGTTTATTTGTAAATCAAATCAATGTACAAGCAATTAGAGTGAGTACTTTATTTATACTACTCGTTGTAAGTATATATATATATATATCCTTTATGTGTTGGTAAATGCCAAATGGTAAAACACCATCACATGTAGATTTAAGAATAAAGAAATTGTATCCTATATATAAATATGATGTCATACCGTGTTATTATATACCTACTATTACGTATTG
The DNA here is from genome assembly GCA_022606495.2 of Halesus radiatus. NCBI lineage: Eukaryota > Metazoa > Arthropoda > Insecta > Trichoptera > Limnephilidae > Halesus > Halesus radiatus. The sequence goes on along the minus strand of JAHDVE020002932.1, from coordinate 55,323 downwards.
ACCATTCCATTCAAGGGACATGTGATCTGGATATACGAAGTTGGCTGATAACTACTGTAACAATGCGCATGCACTACTGACTATAGCTAAAACTAATGTATTGTTTATAATTGACGTTGATTTGGTTTCCAGTGCTAATTGGGTTTGAATTCTATCAAAAATACATTCTTTGAGAGACCTTGCCCTAGCGGAAATCTCCCCCCCTGCATTTTTTAACCCCTCGGTTCTTTTGATAATAATGATATTTTTCCTTAAATGTGCATGGTAAACTTTTAAATTGCAATAAAAGGTGTTTTTTTTTTTAATAGTTTACGTCATATACATTTCTATAGTACAAAATGAGATAACATGACTTTTATGAGTCCGTTTCGGGCTGGAAGAAATATCTCCCCAAAAGACTCTACGGCTATTTATTTTCTGGGAGAAATATCTCCCAGAAAATAAAGACTCGAGGGGTTAAATAACATTTTGTTTAAATAAACATTCAAAAATAAGAAATTGAATTTTTTAAATACTGTGCACTTACATGAAAAATTCTTATGCATTTATAATATTTACTTCAGCAGTGGAAAAACAAAAAAAGTAAATTTCATGAAAGGGAATAGCACTAATAACTTAAAGGCTCTGCTTTTTGGAGAGCCAATTTAACACATTGTTTGCGGGAGACGCTTAAAAGCGTCTTTTGCATACTGTTGGTAGAGAGCGGGAGACACTTAAAAGCACTTTTGTATTTGTACATTATTGATAAAGCGTGGGAGATGCCAAAACGCGTTGTACACTTAGAGTAACAATATATTAAGAGAAACGGCATGATGTTGGTTATTCTGTAAAGTAAAAATTAGGCCTCTGTTCTCATGGGCGTGTACTAGGTACCCAGCAATTCGTGGAATTAGGGTTAGGTGGCTGACTGTGATTATAAAACATGCACTTGAAATACAATAGCTGTAGGATAAACATTTCGTTTTTTTTATCTTCACATTTCGTCAGTATTATAGAGATATTGTTTCATTAAGGACGTTCTCTATTACTAAATCGACAATATGACAAAAGTGCAGTTTTTTTCAAAATTTTCAAATATCATAATTGTTTATCCAAAAATATAAAAAGTTGTAACCAGATTATAATAAAAGATTTCGAATAAGATAAAATATTGAAAATTTTATTTAAATTTAGTCAATAGTTCAAAAGTTATAGCTATTTTAGATGAAACATTTGACGGCCTCCATTGTCGAGGGGTTAAGGCTCTCGACTACGAATCCGAAGGTAGCGGGTTTAAATCCCGGCGTGCGCAAGTTAATTTTATTTAATTAATTTGTGCTGTTTCACAATTAATTTCAAAATAAGATATAGTATATTTGCGCACTTTCCAGAGTGGAAGATACTCTCAGTATCGCCCTGGTGAAAGACCACCATTCAGAATTGAAACGTTGCTTGAAATGGCTTTTAGCCGTGTTTGGTGACCAGACCTGAATAGCCAGGTATTTCCCCACCATCCTCTTCTTCCCCTCCCCAATACCTTCAGCCTCAGAACATTTCCCACATGGGCATGCCGTTGTCTCACTGGCTACAGACGGTTGTGAGCAGTTGAGACTCTTGTGCGGTATTCATGTAAAAAAACATAATTTCGCACGCAAACCTGATAAAAATTGCCCGCTCTACGAGGTATATTGATTAAAAAACACCCCGCAAACAATGTGTTAACGAAGACATTGAAAATCTGTGTTATGTTTACCATAGTAATATAAACAATCTTATGTATCAATTATTATTTTTATGATATTTTTTCACAATACTGAAGAACTTGCTTGAATCTTGAATGGATAACTGAAAAATATTCTGATTTTTTTAAAGTTATTTCTAGTAAATATAGGATTTTAAACTTTTATGACGAGGATATCTGGAAGGAATCATTTATGTAACGCAATTAGGAGCACACGGGAAAATGGCCTAATTGACCAAAATTTTACAGGTTGGTTTATAATGGCTTAAATTTTACCTGTTCCCCCCTCCTAAAAATAGTTTCAACGCCATACATTGATTGGGGTTGGTTGATATGAGAACTTCGTGTTTATCTGCATTTGGCAACTTCTTGTTAATGCATTCAATCCTACATTCACCCTTATCAATGTCATTACCAGCCTTAGTACAAAAGCTCACCCACTTGCTCTAAGGATTCCACTATAAGAATTTATTACTTTGTTATGCAACACATATTATGTATTTTTTAAACTGTAAATACGCCTAATACAGTGAAACTCTCTTATGGGGATTTCCAATAGACTGGAAAAAATGTGTTATGTGGGATATATAAGGCCATTTTTTTTTATTTCATTCTAGGAACCGATAAACAAATCTTGAGCATGAAAATTTCTTATGAGGGAACCTTATATAAAGGTTTCAACAAGTATTTAAAAAAAAAATTTAAATCAAATATTTTATTATAGAAAATAGTTAATCGATATTACAAAATATTATTGTGATAATTTCACTTCATACTCCAAAAAATATAAAAATATATATTGATATCCCACGTGTTTAAATTGTGCCCCACTGCACTAAAAAAAATACATAGTTCGACCCACAGATAAATTATTTACTCCTGGAAACATTTTTTTTTTAAATTTAGTATTTAGTAAACATACTGGAAAAAACTTTTAGACTTGTGCCATTTTTTCAAGGTAACATTTTCCACTTTAAAAAGAAAACCTGGAATATTTTAATAGTATTGTATATTTTTGTGTACCCATTCTGAATGAATAAATAATACTTATAAAAAATAATCTTTTTAATTAACTCTTGGAACCGTATTGGCCAGTAAACCGGCCTGAAGAAGTGATGAATAGTCTGGACAAGAAGTACACGCAGAACAAGGAGTCTGGATGGTAATGATAATATTTGCCAAAACCAACAAAGATTGTTCTGACGTAAATCATGGGAATCTGGACCCAAGAACTGTCGTGCCTGCTCTATATGATGGGCCATCTGATAGCCAATGAAATGAGCAAATGATGACCCTGCGATATTTGCAATGCATCTACACGATGGCGATGTTGGGTTTCACTTTCATCGTACTTCGAGATGGACGTGTTAAAAAACCAGATTAGAGTTTAATAGTATATTAGGCAATGACATTACAAATGATATTAAGTACTACCCAATGACATTACATACTTATACACATTATTGTCTAATAAAATTAACACAAAATGTGGCACAAGTAACAAACACTTACATTTCCAGTAAATTCTTAATTCAAACATCGCTTTTGTATAACAAAGATGGACATTTAAAAGATATGTCTGTTGAACATGATAAATATGCATCCGTATGTCATTTTCGTAATTCAAAGTTGCGTCAAATATCACGGGTGTGACTGAGATAACACTATGCCTACTCGCTTACACTACGATAGGGCCTACTGCTAGAAGGTTGTCTTATACTCATGTGTTGTTACGTTCGCAATTTCACTTTCTCGAATGACGTTCGGGAAAAAATGGAATAATATTTATTTCCATTGTGTGTTTGCCAAGTATTCGTAATGTCATTGATTGTTTCACGATTACAAATATTGTATAATATTAAGTAATTTGTGTGTATTTACAAATGAAACGTTACTGATTCTTACTGTGTTTCTTTTACTGGTGTTTGCCGTGTAATGGAAATACTTTTTCATTACACAGAAGGACATTTTGGCACTTATTTGTGCAATTTGGTTAGAGACAGCAGACGACCTCATGCTACTCATGACAGTTTAACACTAAATCGAAGTACGGAAATTAACGTATCTTTTGCTTGCCACTTAGTGAGCTCTAAGACGTATATTGTTTGTAATATCATTAGTACTCCCTAATATCATTAAATTAATTTTAGTTATTCAGAATATGGAATGTTTTATATAATTTATTGTTATTGTTTTGTTTTACAAAATCAATCTTTTCCAATTACTCTAGACTCTAGCCTGATAAAAAAGAAAATAAATTCAGACATGTTTGTGTATTTATTTATTTTATTTAAATACACCATTTGGAGAGCCACAATTTACAACAATATCCATTTAACATTTATTTTTATGTTTGGGATTTCATACACATTCATCAAGGAATAATTCAATGAATTTTATAGTTTCATCACTTGTCCAAACTACCACCATTACGTTGAAAAACAGTAGTAGTTTCGAAACAAAACCCGATCACACCCAAACAGACACTGAGCAGAGGGCGACGTGTAGAGGAATACTTCGATCACTGGCCCACTATCCTTTGATGTGCGAATGAAAAACCGACATCAAGGCCATCCCAGATCATCGCACTGCGCCATAATGCCACTACGCCCTCCACACGACGGGCCAACCTAGCGGGACATCGTGTAGAGCAGGCACTAGGTGTACCATTCATTCCAAGGTGGAATTCTGACAATAATTAGATTTTTATTTTTAACTAGCCGGGGTACCCAGCTTCGCTCAGGACAACATTCGAGTGTTCTGGAATGCTCCACAATGATGTTCCTGATTCCCTATTCCCGAACGTTCCAGAATGTTCCGGGATGTTCTGAAATGTTGTGGAATGCTCTCAAATACTTTTTTTATAAAATATATTGATTAAAATTAAGATTATTGAACCTTTTAGAACTTTCCAGAACCTTCTAGACTCACCGCCACTTATTTCAGAAAGCTTCTAGAACTTTCTCCTTCCATAACTTCCTAAAGCATTGGCGAACCATCCAGAACATTCTGGAACCTTCTTGGCTCACCAACATACTCCACCACTTCTTCCAGAACTTTTTACAGATTTATACTTCTAGACTCACTGACACAGACTGCCACTTATTTCTGAAAGCTCCTAGAACTTTCTCCTTCCACAATTTTCTAAAGTATTTGCGAAACATCCAGAACCTTCTAGACTCACCGACATACTCCACCACTTCTTCCAGAACTTTCTACAGCTTTATCGAACATTCTAGAGGGCGAAACTTCCAGCCCTTATATCTTCAAAAGCACGCCCTTTGGGTAAAAACAGGAACCCTCATCTGAGTTTCTGAGTTTTTGCGGGCCGCACGTCTTATATATTGATTATTGTTTTAGGTATTTACATTCAATATTACTTTATTGAAAATCTCACTGAACCCAATTTAGATTTTATTTTGATAATTTTTCAGAGTTTCTATGCACATATTACAAACTTCTCCCCGAATCAAGTTTTCATGGACTTAAAAAAATGTTATTTTTGAAGATAATCTATTCAGATGCCCACTTGAAAAACTAAATGACCGGTCAGTGGCTGAGTTGGCATCGCATTTGGGTCTGACCCAGGCGTCGTGAGTTCAATTCCTCGGCTGGCTAAGTACTCCATTTACGACACAAGCAACATCTTCCCTTTCTACATGTTTTCTTAAAAACGGGTAATCCGGACGCTAAGTCTGGAGGCAGCTTTGAGCTTGGCATTGTGTTCCAGGATGGCTCATTGGCCAGTATCCAAACGTTTTGTTCAAACTATTTAATTTCCATATATAGTCACCTCACAAACAGTTGAGTGGAATTAAAGTGTTTATCGTAAATTGACCATGAAGCTCTAATACTTTCATTAGGGTTGTATAGAAACGAAAAGCACAAGTTGTTGAACATTCAAGACCATAAACCCCATTGGAAATTGGAACCAAAAACACACCACAGATGAAACAAGAAGATATTTATGTGGTGACTTTATTCAATTAATTATCGACACAACTACATACAAACAGTTCAAGACAAAATAAAAGTAACACGTGTGAGAATAGATTGTTTCGCAATGGAAACTCTACATGAAGAATGCAGATGTCGGGACACTCGCAACTACTGCTACAACTACTCGGAGGTGGACTGGCTGGCCTGGCGCTTCATGGACTTCAGGGCCCTCTCCCGCAGCTTCTTCTCTAAGTCCTCATTGTTAGCCTTACCACTCTCTTCCGGCTCACTCTCAGAGCTGGATTTCTTGGATTTGGATGTCTTCTTGTGTTTCTTATGCTTCTTATGTTTTTTAGAATGTTTCTTGTGTTTTTTCGTGTGCTTCTTTGACTTTTTTGGCTCATCACTGTCTGAGTCAGAAGAGCCGGATTCTTTTTTATCCTTTTTGGTTTTCTTCTTAGATAATTTATCACTATCAGACGAGGATTCGTCTTTTTCACGCTTTTTGGACTTCTTCTCACCGTCACCTTTTTTTGGGGTTTCTTCTGCTGGGGAATCTTTAGGAACGGGGGAAGATGTTTTTGCCTTAAAATTTTTTCCATCACTTTCTACGGGTTTGCCTTTTGAAGCTTTTACTTTATCGGGAGCGGGTGACCTGTCTTTTGTTCTAGAAACACTGCGCAAGTCTTTAGACTTTCTTGGTTTCTTGACTTCTGACTCCGAGCTGTCACTGGATCTGGAGCGGGAAACTTTCCTCTTTTCCGTTTTGGAAGATTTTTCAACTTCACTGTTGGAACTGGGCAGAGAATAAGTTTTGTTAACAACTTCAACATCAGGACTAGATTCCGCCTTCTTGGACCGAGTGCTTTCTTTTCCTTTCTTGCCTTTAAGACGATCTGGAGAACTGCTCTTCAATTTAGACTTCTTGGAATCCTTAACAGCTTTGTTTTCATCCGAACTATGGGAATCGTCTTGTTTAGATTTATTCTTAGATTTGCTCGGCTTAGATTTAACTTCTTCGTCAGAACTGCTATCATCGGAGCTAGATGAACGACTTCTTTTCACTTTTTTGATTTTTTTTACAGTTTTTTTACGCCCAACTTTCTTTGTCTTTTTCTTTTTATCGTCATTAGAATCACTAGTGGACGAGAGTTCTGAGTCACTTTCACTGGAAGAGGATGATTTCTTAGGTTTCTTAGATCGCTTTATGTGGGTTCGGTCTTTTCGTTTAGGTTTGGATTTTGCCTTAGATTTTGCCACCCCGCTTTCATCTTCTGAACTTCCAGAATCAGAACCGGACTCAGTTTTTTTCTTACTTTTAGAAATACCGGACTTTTCATCGGAATGCTTAGACTCATCATTTTTATCAGACTCAGACTTTTCAACATTATCTTTGAGTGCCTCTAGTTCATGCTTCTTGAGGAACGGGGAAGGAGTCCGAGACAGGCTGCGAGAATACCGCTTGGAACCTTCCGATTTGTCTCCATCCCCTTTAGGTTTCAACTCATCGTCTGAATACAGGGAAGTGGGTTTAGAAGTAGATTTGTTAACTTCCACTGATTTGTTGGTCTTAACTCTTTCCTTGGAAGAACTCGGACTGGAGCTCCTGGAATGGCGGCCCTTCTTGATTCGACTGTCTCTATCCTTCGAGACTTTTCGATCTTCAGAATTATGTCTATCTCGCGATCCGCGAACGTCTCGAGAACCTGAAAATGTGGACATCAATAAATTTTTAAATTGTTTGGGAGGAGAGGATATAATGACGCATATGGCAGTAAGTATAATTACTTTTCCTGTCGCGGCTGAGGCGGCGGTCTCGACTGACGCGACGGTCCCGACTGCCACGCTGGTCCCGACTGCTGCGGCGCTCCCTCTCGCGCTCGCGTTCCCTCTCCCGGTCCCGGTCTCGTGAACGCCTGTCCTTGGACCTGCAAACACAACCCCGATTAGCTAATCAACCTAAAATAATCGGAACTACACAGCTTCCACAATGGACCAAAGGTTAATAGATACCTATCCGGTGATCTTCTTGCTCCTCTTGATCTACTCCTTGATTTGCGTCGCTCCCGTTCCCTTCTCTCCAATGATCTTCTTCTCTCTCTAGACCTGTAACCGAGAACAATAATAAGGTGACATTCTAAAAAGAAACAATTCATTTTAACAACTCTCTAGTTTATTGAGAACTACATTAATGCAATATAAATTTTGTTCACCTTCTTTCTCGTTCACGTCGCCTCCTTTCCCTGTCTCGCTCACGTTCTTTCTCCCGCTCCCTCTCCAACTCTCGGCGCCTGCGCTCGCGGTCCCTCTCCCGCTCCCTCTCGCGCTCTCTCTCCCGCTCGCGCTCCCTCTCTCGCTCCCTATCCCGGTCCACTGAGCGCCTACTCCCCCTCCGGCTACTGCAAGGGATAAAGGATTATACTATAGAATCTCTAATGCATTCTATGTCTACATTATTTAATTACAGAGACAGGTTTAGTACAGAATGACCAGAGCCAGGTAGTCCGTGTAGATTAAGAATATAGATAAAAGTAGCATTAATTACCTCTCCCGGCGCGATCGGCGGTGTGGACTGGGGCTGGCAGAAGAGTCTTTGTTGTTGCGGTAGTGTCTCTTTTTCTGGATCGACGTTGAGGACTTTCGTATTTCTGAACCGTCCTTGCGGCTTCGTCCTGATCATGATTAACAATGAAATGGGAGAGTTAAAGGTAACTAAATTGGGATATGTTGACTGTGGGATATAAAACAAATGGGATGCTCATTTGACATAATATGGTACAGCAAAACAATACAATAAAATTCAGCATAATTATTATAAAAGTTAAAAATGTGGTCGGACAAGCACATCCATTCCAATAAACATGTTGAAATGGTGAGACCACTGAATAGATAAACCGATAGAAGTGAATGTATGTATATCTGTGTGCCCTAAGTAAGTTCAATTTTATCTTACTTCGGGTAAATCAATCAAAATATTGAAATACTTTCTTGAACAAATAATCAAATTCATTGGACTCTCCGGGGGCCAAAGGCTTTATGTAAATTGGAGACAACAGTTCGGGGGAATTTGTGTACGATGAGTGAGTTATGTACTAAGGGTTTATACCACTCTTGCTGGAATCAGAGCTGGAGGCACGGCGCGGGGGACGGCGCGGCGAGGCCGGTCGGGAGGATGAGGAAGAGCTGGAGCTGCTGGAGCCGCGCTTTTCTTTGCCGTTCTTGGCTTTCACCACTTCTGGAGATCCTGTTTTATCTTTACCGGACCTGAGGTAGAACATTTAGATAATCAGCTAGTGTCACAAACTGAATTAAATATTCTGGGCGGGGCTCGCATATTGACTATACTTATGTTTGCGAGTCTTGTAAAATCTCTTTAATAATAATACTGCATACTTGGATAAACATCTTTTAAAAGAAAAATACGAAACCAACTAAATGATGTTTTCGTAGAAAGAAATTACTTGCCGGTTTGACATATTTCTTAACACAAACACTTTGTTTTAAACCACTAATTTACACTTGAATTTTACCCTGATGAAGGTTGGGATAAGCGAAACCGGTCGATGATGATTTTAAAATAACATTTTCAGAATAAGCAAATACATTGTGGATTGACATGATGTATTAAATAACAAGTCACTTTGTTTTTAATACATTTTAAAATAAAATAGTAACTTAAAACAAAGTGTTTGTTTTATTTGGCAACTAAATGAATTATTGTTGCACTGAAAAACATTTATCCTGAATCTACTATAATGGTAATAATCCCATTCCGGAGCTCTGGTATTCAAATATTATTTAGGTAACTAATTATTTAAATTGCAAAAAATATGATGACCACAAATGATGCAATGCAAAAAACATTGGATTGGGCAGAACGTCTGGGATAGTTTCAGTCTAAGTGCACATAGATATTGCATAGTAACATACCTTGATGGGGATTTATCGGGAGACTTATCTTTAGTGGATGGTTCGGTGCCATCTTTATTAACCCCGGCCATGTTGAGTAACTTGCTCTGCAGGCGTGACAGGGAGCCTCCCTTATCATCACTGCTCTTGTCTCCATTATTCTTTTCAGCTTTGTCACCATCGCCGTTCTTGCCTTCGCCCGAGTCTTCCGGAGTTTTATTTCCATTTTCTAAAACAAATTAAACATATTTTTATTAATACTTTATGCACAAAAGCCATCAATAGGAATATGTAAATAATAATGAAAATAAAATTTTAAAATTACATACTCATTGGCTTCTCACCTTTCTTAGAGGGTTTGTCCTTGATTAGATGCTTTGGTAATTCAGTGACGAGCCCAGGTGGACTTAGCTGACCATCTTTCTTTTCTGCTTTGGGTGGACTCTTGCTCCGGGAATCTCTGCGACCTCGAGACCTAGATCTGGAGGGTAAATGGTATAAGAATGGATCTGAGCAGGCAGAAGGTATCTATCGTAACTATAAAGCAGAAAATCTGTTTGTCTGATGTATGAAACAGCAAAAACTCAAATGAAATTAGCACAGCTGTTTCTGTTTGGGTTTTAAAACTCAAAGTTACTACTTTTAGCTCGCAATGTCACTTGTATCTGTTATTGAACTTAGAAATATTCACATTACTGTAAAAAGGTAAGACAAGCTGTAATAAATGACACAATGCTATACATATTGTTTATTACATATGGTTCAATATGAAAAAACATTTGAAAGGGTGTTGAAATCTCAGACCTAGGTGGACAATAAATCTAGCAAATATATTATATGAAGACCAGCTTATGTCTGAGTGACCCATAGTCATGTTTATTTTATACCCATCAAGATCCTCCATCATAGCACAAGCCACAATTACACCTTTTAATGATGATAGTAGGGAGAAATCAAATATTTTAAGATTATTCAGATGAAAAAAAAAAAAACTAACCTGCGGTGACTGGAGCGATGGTCTCGAGATCGGGAGCGACTGCGGTGGTGGCGGCGATTGCCCCCTCCCCCTCCCCCTCCCCCTCCTCCACCCCCTTTGTTGCGGCTCTCCTCTTCTTCCTTCATAAAGCAATGAAATCCGGTAAGCTTTCAATGTACATACTATAGTACCTCAGTCAAGAAATGAATCACTAACTTCTTTGAAAAAATTGATGACATTACAGAATTTTACATTTTGATAGAAAGTTTGATATATTTGAAATAAAATAATCACTTTGTTTCAATCAAATACATATATAAATACACAGTATGTATTTTTCAAGTAGTTTAATTTTGTACCCTGATGATGCTTGTGTTGAGCAAAACCGGTTGGTCTTAATAAAAATTAAATAAATGTCATAGTTAGCCATGTGATTGTTTTATTTCAAAAACTTTTATTCACATATATATGGTAATATAAGCTCTTTGATCAATTTATAGTGTCTTTGAGAACTAACTCCAACCGAGTTGGTTGAAATTCAAAATATCATTGTTTGCATTGAGGGGTTGGCTGGTTTGCGAGTTGAGAAGTATGCGTGTATTCTTACAATTCTTTTCTTGATTTCATCCTTCTTCTGCTGCATGAAGGACTCTGGAATCCCGTTCTCCGAGGCCTGCGCGCTGAGGAGGTGCTCCCACAACTCGCCCATAAACAGGCGAGCATTTTTCCCATTTAAAAATCCTGTTAGGTTTATCTGCATTTTCTTCGGGCAAGGGAACTGAAGATTTGTAGAAGAAATTGTCATGGTTATTATAGTATGAATACAAGTTGGGATCATTCAAAATTGTGGGCAGGCACCGAGAAGCATATTTAGACAAAAATAGACAGTTAATTATCAGATGTACTTCAGAATCCACAATTGGGAATCATAAACACCGAATGTAAAAGATTCATGGCAATGTTAATATGTACATATCTTTGATAACTCGATGGCCATCTTATAATGAATAGTCAATTTGTCATGTAAACAATATATTATTTAATTTGGAAGCAACAAAATATAATGAAAGTGTGGATGAACATAATATTGATATTTTAGGGAATAAAGTACAGAGTGGAATGTTTCCATTTGGTTGACATAGTTAAATATAAATTTCATACTATTATTAGATTGATTAGGCCCGTTACGGACGTAACTGCATATTTACTGTTGACGAGTAAAATCTTTGGTACATTCTTCATTTACACTTGAGACTTGAGTGTTAGTATTATGTCCTATAAAGAAATCAAATAATAATATTCTATAATTCACCTTTAATAAATAATAATGAGAATGCTAGTTTATATTTTGCCATACATAAGTGGTTGGAATGGTAAATTACGGAGATATTTCGATAACAAGAAGTTTTGGAGCCACAGATTAATTGATTGAAGCAATTGATTGATTGAGACAGTAAAGCAGTGAAGACAGTCGCACCGGAAGTGCTGCCGTGGTGCCGCAGTGTGGCGGCGCAGCAGGAGAGCAGCGGCAGCAGCTCGGTGTTCAGGAGACGGCGGACTACGGCGGCAGTCAGCAGAGACAGCGGCAGCGGGAGGCAGCGTGCTCCTGGCCGAGTGGAGATCCCGCGGAGGAAGTGGAGCAAGCCGCCTGAGACAAGCGGTCACCGGCTGTCCCATCTGTAAGGTTGTCATTATCTACCCGAGTTATGCGAAACTTCTTACGGAACCTGGCTCCAAAACTCATTGTCGCGCGTATGGCAAATATAAACTGTGTCTGACATTAAAGGTGAAGTCCTATCGTTTTAAGCCTCAATGCTCAATTCTGAATGTGGATTTGTCAATGTCAATGATAAATAAAAGGGTTTACTCTAATCCTTCAAAAGAAATAGTTCCGGAAAGTTCTTAATATAAGTCCCCGAAATACCATTGTCAGAAATGCAGTCGGTGGAGGGCGGCTCACGGGGCGGCGGAGTGGCGCGGGGCGGAGCAGCTCAGCTGTGGTGGCAGACCAAATAGCAAACAGAGCTAATCGGGGTATAAAAACAATTTTCACACTCAATCAATACATATACACTTTTTTCCACGTCGACATTTCTTAACATCGTTTTGTTTTTTCTTTCTGGTTAATCATTCCAAACGGGAAATCTTAACAGTTCCTACATTGGCTTAGATTGAATTTCAAATATAAATCATGTGGTTATAATGAATGCGAATATACCTTCTCCTCCAGCTGATTATTGACGTAATCTATAACTACATCATCTTCCAACTTCAGAATCTCGGTGATCTTCTGAGTGATCCAGGGTTTCAGGACATCCAGTTTTACTTTGGACATATCCACCTATAAACATTAAAATACATATTCACTTCATTCTCGACAACTTTATTTTAAGGATATACAACTTTTAGGAATATTATACAATACATATTAAATTAGTGTCTACAAAGCCGGGATCACGTGTAAAATCCAATATTTTATACAACACCCGATAGGAGTTTCCATGCCAATGAAACTCTGATTAACTGTTGTTATAATTGCAGGTAGCTAACGCAATGATACGTTTTGTACAAACTAACCTATGCTTGTTTTTTTATAATAATAGTGTTTGTGAAGTTGGACATTTCAGCGTATGCTATAAATATTTAATTATTGCCAAACCTACGGCTGTTAGACCTGAAGTTATCAAGTACCTGATTTAATCTGATCGTACTCGGGGTACTAAAAACTCATTCAGTTGAAAGTATGTATAGCAATTGGTGAACAGAAAACTGACAATTTCGTTTGAGAAATATTAGTTAATGTATTATAATAGAGAAACTAGAATAAAACTGTTTTGAAAAAAGAGATATTGTCCAAATTAGAATGGCGATTTATAAATCTTTCAATTGCTGATCGACAAATTATGAGGATTGTAAATCTGAGGCATAACTAACCTGTTGTGCCAGAGCGTCTCCAAACTTCATCTGCTTCAACAGTTTTTTCTCTTTGTCGCTGAAGCGATTATCTTGCTCCGCGGAAGTACCCTAAATTTGGAAACACAATACTTTTGATATTCTGTGAGATATTACAATTTGCAATAGAAGAAATCACAAGAAATGTATGACATAAAAATATCGATTACTTCGATTGTAACGAGCTTACCGTGTACATCTTGGAAGGGTTGTGTTTATCCACCTTTAATATAAACACAAGTGTGCAAGCACTGATTTAACTTATCCGCGTGTCACCAATATCTATAATATTTCAAAACGAATATTAATTACTCTTGAATTTCAATATTAACAACGATAGAAGAGAAAAACGCACGCGCCGGGGTCTAATACAACATGGCGGACATTTTCCCATTCCTCGCTCAGTTTGCCAATTTTATCGGTGCTGCCACTGTCAGCTGCTCCAAGGAATGAAGCGATGTGTTGCCAGATTAGGTTTTCGGGCTATTTTTTTGTTTTTTTGTTTTTGTACGTTGAATTTGATTCACAAAAAGTGTGCCGATCATACGTATTACATGTGTTGAATTTGATATAGCCTTTTGTAATCACCTAAAATAATTGACCGAATTCACCGAAATATTTAGATTTAAAATGTGCATTTTAAATAATAGGAATTTCCAGATTAGACCGGCCATAAAATAAATTTAGTACAAAGGCTAGCCGAACCTATTGTTAGGAAAAATCGTAACTAAAATAATATAATCTTAACTGCTATTTTGGGAAAACCCGCAATTCCGTTGGAATTTTATGAGACGGCAATAAACAGCTCAAAGGAATTGAGCCGCTGACGGAACAAAGGCCGCTGAACAATGCGGGTTAAAAGATAATACCTACAGGTAGACAGGTAGACAGAAGGACAGTGGGCTCTAGGAGACAGTCGATTGCCAGAGTCCGCCCAGGACGGAGAGTCGAGTGAAAGCTTCCACCGAGGAAGCACGAGTGAGGTGCAGTCTTCCACCGAGGAAGCACGAGTCATTGCAAGAGTCCGCCCAGGACGGAGAGTCGGTTGCAGTAGTCCGCCCAGGACACACAGCCAAGTGAAACCTTCCGCCCAGGAAGGTTCCTATTCTCGCTCCTTGGATAGGCCGCCCAGGTCCTCTATGCTCTACGAATTCTACGCTTCCATCCCAGAAGGAAGTAACTGATCTTCGCCCTTCGGAGATCAACATCGGAGACCGCCCAGGCCTCTGATTATCGCCGCGTTGCACCTACTCCCGATCCGGAGGTACACGAATACGTAGTGCAAACGCGAGGACTCTACATACAACGCAGCCACTGGACCCTGGACATCCATCACCAAAAAGGGAAGTACCTGACTCTAATCATAATTCCTCCCACAATGTCAGCCAGTGAACCTCTAATTTTAACTACAAAGACTTTAACAGTAGAATTAAGTAATTACCTTAGTCAGTGAACCTCTAATTTTAAGTACAAAGACTTTAACAGTAGAATTAAGTAATTGCGTATCTAGTTTTATTAAATTTATTATGTCTAATTAAGTTTTACTCTAGTTTTAAGACTAACCCCACGACTATCAAAATAAATTACTTGTAACTACCTAAGATCGCGTTTCTATTCCTCCCTTTTTGCGTTATTCCTAGAATAATACCTACTGCCCGACGCACCGTCTTATCAAATTATCCGATCACCGAACAATGCAATCAATTTTTGCTTTCTTCCTCGACTCGTCACAGAAACAGAACCATTATTTCGTCTTGTGGTGTAGTAAAACCTCATTACTCTAAAGCCGCGTCTCCTGCGAACTTTTTTCCGTAACAATACACAAAAGCATTTGTTTTCGTACACATTCCGCCTCCCGCTAAAATGTTTTGTTTTGGTTAAAAAGAAAACGTTTTGCTTAGACAGCAAGAGACGAGTTCAAGAATAATCTTTTGAATGTACTCCAAATTTTTTTTTTGTTGGAATAAAATACCATTGTTTTGTTTATTATATGAATAAAAAAAAAATAATAAGAAATATATTGTGTAAACCATTGTTATATAGACAATGAATGTGTTTATCGCGGTCATTAAATATGCACAAGCACGACTTTCTTAATATGCACAAAATTAAACACTTTTTATTAGTTTAATTACAGCTGTTTCGGCGTTTAAGGCCATTTTCAAACTGTGGTTAATCCACATTGCGAAGACTTAACTTCATATTAAAAAAATATACAAAATTTTCACCACGTTACAGCTTCAAAAACTCGATAGAACTAGTAAATAAAATTTAAAATGTTGATCTTCCGCATAACGGTCAATTCATTTCTTTAGACGTAAAATCCTTATTTAGCAACATCCCCATTAAGGAGTGCCTTATAATAATTGAAAATATGTTTGAAAAATGTAATATCAACCCGGTGATAAGAAAAAAGTTTTTCCAACTCATAAAAATTTGTGTAGAAACCAATTATTTTCTTTTCAACGATACCTACTATCAACAAAATGATGGTCTTCCCATGGGATCGCCGTTAAGTCCACTTCTAGCAGAGATATTTATGGATTATATTGAAAACATAATCCTTAAATCTCCCTTAGCTAAATACATACTATACTACATCAGATATGTAGACGATATCCTCATATGTTGGATAGGCACCAACCGACAGGTAGATATCTTCACTAATTGGGCCAACACCGTTAATAATAAAATCTGCTTCACAGTTGAACATGAGATCGAGGGTAAAATACATTTTTTTAGATCTTACAATTGGTAGAAGTAATAATAGACATACCTTCAAAATATTTAGAAAACCAACTTTTACAGATACAACAATAAATGCAAACTCAACTCATCCTTGGTCTCATAAATTATCGGCTTACCATTCAATGGTACATTATTCCTCTGGATAAAATAGCGTACGAAAAAGAAAACGAAACAATAAAAACAATCGCAGTTAACAACGGCTGTGAGGCAAATAACATTGAACAAATTATAAAAAGCAAGAAATATAAAAATAAAATCAATTTAATATATCCGGTACACAATAAATCACAAAAAAAAAATCACCTCAGGGGGACCTTTTTGCCTGCCTCCACGTGGTTATTTTTAAAATTGACGTTCAAACTTCAGTAATAAATCGAACTTTTAGGTGACTTTATCACAGTACATGCTGTATTTTATAATTATTTTTAAATATAAATTCGTTGGTATGACATAATGCCTGTTACAAACAGTTAATATAATATGTGGGCGTGGCATATCTCTCGATATCGCTCACCATACAATCCCATACAGTCGTCACACACGGGTACTATCATATATCTGTGACAATTGTATGGCGAGTGTACCCCCTCCATATATATATTATGATATTATCTTAGGCTGTATGTAACCAGCTTGATACATACATATTATATTATGATGTTTTACTACACCGCAAGACATTTGGCCCTGATTCTTTGACGAGTCAAAGATGAAAGCAAAATCGGAGCCTTGATAAAATATTTATCAAAATGAAGCCATCGACCAGCTTTCATTGCAAAATACATACTACTAGCAGTAAACTAATCCGAAAGTGGTAAAATAAATTAATTATCTTTGAGACTGAGCGATGATTTGCTAATAATAATAATAATAATAATAGTTGGATGACTTGTATAGCGCCGTTTTTGTGAGAAATCACCTCAAGGGCGCTGTACAAATATTTCTTAACTAATAATGTACAGAGAGATACAGAAAAACATACTTACCTGGCAGGTCGCTTCAGATGAACACAGTTTTAAAAAAAATTAATTATAGAGATGATAGTTTTACATGGTTATTTGTTTCTCCCTTTCTATTGAAGTTACATTTATTAGATGATTGGTGGCACAAGAAGAGTTGGTATTTATTGAATTATTGGAATTAATTTTTAGGACTGGAAAGTATTCATAAAATGAATTTTAGGACTCGAAAATATCTATAAAATTACCTTGAAAAGCGTAAGAATCTTTAATAAATATCAACGTTTTTTATTTTTATTTTTTATTTTACACTTTGTTTGTTTACAGTGTTGCGGGCTGTGGACGCATTTGCGCACCAATGCGTGAATTTTTAATTATTTATTTTTATTTTTTTTTTATTTTATTTAATTTATATGCTAACAACTGCAGATACAAACAAGAAATAGCAAGAACAAATAATAAGAGCAAATGTGGCGAAAATAATCAAGATTAAAACTTTCCAAAAAATAGGATGATGGTGGGACATGGAAATTTGAAAAGGAGGTGCACCTTGAAGGCAATTTTATTTTTCGAAAAGTTTTGGGTAGGCCGATGCTTCATATTTTATAGTGGCAATATTAACTGCCAGGAAATATGCGCGGGAAACGGATATTATTGCCTTGAGCTTGGAACGGAAAACAGATTTGTCAAGTTTCACTTCTTTCAGTGTTGTTGTTTTTGGTCAGTCAAAGTCAAGTAGGGAGAGACAGTAAGCTGTTGAAAGTTGTTAGGTTTATTTTTTCAAATTACACAAATAGTTGAGTTGTTATCAGTTTCTACAATAAGTATTATCATGGCGGAAGATCTACCATTTAAAGCAGAATATGCTAAAAGCGGGAGGGCAAGCGGGAGGGCAAATTGTAAAGGTTGTAAAACGCCGATTCCTCAGGGTTCTTTACGTTTAGCCGCTATGGTCCAGGTTTGTTTATCTTATCTATTTTCGATATCTTATCTGCTTTTGATTATCCTCTAAATCTCTCATTACCCAATTCTACAACAATTTGATGTTTAGCTTTTACAAAAAATGTGGCCATCGATATTACTCGCATCCCTGTCATGTTTTTATATCGAATGTTAAAAAATATGGATTGACATGAATTTGAATGGCGATATGTACCTCGTAGCTGTAGGGTACATTGAAAGATGAAATAAACATCCCATTATTATTTATATTCACCAGTTGCGCAACACCCGAAACTCTCTTCCCATACCATTTTTTGCATTCAATGAGTCAGATAAAACTTGCCGCAAAACAAATCAATATTGTTTCATCGAGTTTAACTGTGTATATCTAAAAACTGTTTCTATGAATACGGGGTACAACATACCATCTTATAATAATATGTGGTTCTACTAACCCATAGTCTGCTTTCTGAAAATGCGTGGTTCAATTTTTGGGATTAGATAAGGCGATTGACTAGGTCTTTGGATTTTTCTTTCCTTGTTTGGGGTAACGACTAACCAGGGCAGGGGACCAAAAACCACTACAAATGGTCACCTTACCTCAAATGCACCATCAGCAGTATTGCGGAGATATTAATTGAATTATATCATATTATTATAATATTAGAATAAAGTCAATAGAAGTTTTAAAGCCATTACAAGATTTTTCGTCTAATATAACACATTAAGAAAAAACTAGATTCTGGAGTTTGCTTTCTATAAAAATAACATTTTGCCGGTAGATGGGGGATTAGTTTTGTAATTATATACAATTTTAGTAGAAGCTAACATTTCTATCAGACAGCTCCAAAAACACATCAGCACCAATCTGTTGCAGGAAACTTTATTAATTAGATCATTTCGTCGCCCACAATACAAACAGGAGTATCTCATATTTAGCAACTTTCTAGGAGATCTAAATATCAGTTATTTTTTGCCCGATTCTTATACATTTTATTACATGTTTCGCTAAAACCCCATTAACGAAATATGTAATAAAATGTGCAAAAGAATCTAGCAAAAAAAAGTTTTGACTCGCTCGAAATGCTCTAAATATGAAATACGCCTGTTTGTGTTGTGGGTGACGATTTATGTAGCCATATTTTTGTGAAAAAAATGCCTTGCTGATATTTCATAAGACAGAAAAAACTACAGGGAACAAAAAAACCCATGAGAGTATAAGTCACACAGCAAGAGCTGAGGCGACCAACACAAACGTCGGATTGTGTGTATTCCCTTAAAAAGCAAAGAACAGTCTTGCTTTATTGGAAAAAAAATAATTCTAGCACCTGTCTGGTTAAAACTTAACCCAACACTTGGTACGCGCTTCGTCTCCTCTTTCCAATGTTGCTGGAATGAGACGGAGTGCCTACCACGTGATATGTTACATTGTAATCAGTGATGACATATGATAGAATTTTTTTTTCTTATTGTAATTTTTTTTAACTGGACAGCAAAATGACATCTACATTTTTTTCTGCAAATAATCGCTGATTGAAGTTTGTCAGGTACGTTCTGATACACCCTGTATATACCGCATTACGATAATGGCCTCTGAGAATTTTAGGGGACGTTCCATAAAAGTTTTTTTTTTGCAGTCTGCCTTCTTTGATGGCAAGCAGGCCAACTGGTTTCACGAGACATGCTTTTTCAACAAGCAACGCCCCAAAAGCATCGCCGATATCGCTGACCACCATACTTTGCGCCACCCCGATCAGAAGAGGCTAAAGGAAGCAATTGGTAAACTTTATTTATTTAATTGTTCGAGTTTTTCACTTTACAGATCGTCCCCTTAGACCTAAAACTTATCAAGTGCCATACTAGCTGTATCGCTAGCTTTATACTTGTATGTAAGATTTACAGCTTACATGAGTTTTTGAGAAGTTACTTACAAGTGCGTTTACACATTCGTCCAACTTATGGTAATTAATGGTCACCTAAGTTGTTCGGAAGTTAAACTTATGAAAGTGTTCACAGTGACCGATTCACGTGAAGTTTATTCGCGGTAAGAGGGCTTCCTGTCAACAACGTGTTGACACCATTATCAATTGTTGCCACTGACTTTGACAGCTGATCTGTCTGATTATTTTCATGAATTTTATGAATACACAGGCATTTAAACATCTTAAATGTGTTGTAAATTAAACATAAAAAGGGCTGAATAAAATTAGAAATCCCACGAAACGATAAAATGAAATAGGAAATTTCCATAACTTTAATTTTTTATTTTATTTATTCTTAAATTTAATTATGAAAACAAAAAATAGCCACCCATCTCACTAGGACAATCCTGTGTTGAGGTGAGCGGCTTTACAATTTAATAATAATCAGTAAATTTCAATAAGCAAACAATAATACATGAAAAAAAAAGATTAAATATTAATAAGTAGATAATAGTAAATAAATAATAAAGTAAGTAAATAATGATCAGTAAATAGTAATAACCATCTAATAATACTCATTAAATATTAAGTAATTATTATTATTTGGGTGTTATTTCAATAATGCCATCATGTTTATTACTATACAAAATGGGTTCTTATTACATATCCTTTCTAACCAGTGAATATTTAGGTAAACGTTTTAGTGGATCTCAACATGAACCAAAACATTTTGTGAAAATGATTATTAATTTAATTCACGTAGTCCCAAGAAATAATTCACTGACAGTAATTTGTAATGTCAACCTGAAAATGGTAATTTTCAATGCGTTTTTAGCTATCGAAATCGGCACTATTTTTATTACAGAAAATGATATGCCGCTGTTATTTTATTTTAGAGAACAAATTTGAAGCCGTCCATATCTGGGCAATCGATTAGAAAATTCCTTTCGAAATTTTACAAAGGCACCAATACTACCACGAACCTGGTGGCAAAATGCGAACTTCTTTCAGTTCGACGCCTTTATGTCCCATTTTTTTAAGGGCAATTAGAAAACGTTAGTGGGTTGTCGAGTTTTTACTTTTCTTTTTCCCGCCAAAAACTGTCGAAAAGTTGCAGTAAGCGTCTCAACTCATCAAACTGATTCCATAAGCTGTGAGAAGGTTGTAAGTTTGTGCGGAAACGATTAGACCTGTCAAAAACTCACGCTACTTATTTTGAAATAACTCCACACAGGAGGCCCTGAGGGAAATAATTTCCCTCAAGGCCTATATCATCTTTGGGGATGTTGTGTGGAGGGTTTTTTAGAGGATAGGAAGGAGTGAACTTGGGCCTTGAAGAGACCCATGTTGTAGGGTGGAGGAAACACAGGCCAGCAGATCACTCCACAGCTAAGTTGTTGAACGCAAGAACGAGTCGTAGAAGTGACCCGTTCTCATGTGACAAATGTCAACCGTGTGCAAATGTTGGGTGCGTGTTTGGCGTGTTTCCTGACTAAGTTTCCTGACTGACGCTAGTTCCTCAGAGCATCTTCCATTAAAATACCAGTAAAACAAGGACAGCATTCCCACCTGACATCTGTGCTCCAAAGATTGCAGTCCGTTAAGATAGACGAATCTATCAAATGGACCCCTCGTTTCTGCACAGAGTCAAGGCTTTTTTCAAATATTTTGGGGCTCCTGACCAGAGGTGCCTGCCAAATTCTACAGTGGGGCGCAATTGCGATCCGTACAAGGTCAGCAATTGTGTATTATTAAAGTATCTGCGGGCTCTGTACAATACGCCCAGCTTCTGAGAGGCTAACTTTACTCTCTTTTCGACGGAGCCCCCATACCTGCGCTGGTCACTTAAGGTTACACCAAGCATATCGATGGAGGGCTTGTTGGAAAGATTGCTTCCATTAAAAGAGACCAAATTGTCATTTCGATCCCTTTTAGACGTAATCAGAGATGATTGGGTCTTAGAAACGTCAATCATGATTTCTGGAAGTTGCTATTAATATTGCCAAGTAATTCACAGTGTCGTTTACATTGGCAATTAGCCATAAGGTATTTATATAAATCACTTAGGAGAAAAAACAAGTCTAGCGGCCGCTTATGACACATAGTGATATTTACCTCTAATGGGACAAGATAATTTCTATTAGCATGATCTATATCGATTTTAAAGAAAACTGATGTCGCCAATTTACATAAGACCTTTCGACTGCTGTTGTTTATCTGCTCAGGAAAGAATGTCAGTATTTGAAGTATTTTTTTTAATTAAAATTTGTATTTTTAGAGTCTAATTCTTCGGGGATCGTAATGCCCTCGGTGGCGCCCGCCAAGGGCAAGGGCAAGAAGGCCTCGAAGCGGCCGAACAGCGACAATGCCAGCTCCATGGCAGCGCTCAAGGACTTCAGCGTGGAGTATGCCAAGTCCAGCCGGGCCGCCTGCAAAGCTTGCGAGATTAAGATCACTAAGGTACAATATGTTTTATGAGGTTCCATGACGAAACAGAACATTGAAGAAAAATAACAAACTAAAACCCAAACCAACCTAACCTGTTCTTTTATCATATTCATATGATGGAAATGATGAACTACATATTTCTGAAATGGATGATTTAGAAAAGTTAGTCTTAAAGATGTGTAAAATGACACAATCATAGTTGAATTTGTTACCTAAACTAACCTATTCTTTTATCATGTTTTATTTTGTCATTGTTCTGTTTTACCGGCTACCATTTTATGATAGAAATTGTGAACTAAAGGGTCCGCCAAATAACTTTTTTTTTTGAAAATGCTATAAAAAAAAAACTACTGAATATTTTCTCAAATTTCTTTTTTTATTTATAAGTACAATCCTTCCGGTTAATAATGGAAAATAATTTCATTCAAATGGCTGCCTCGGCTGGCCATGCAGTAGCCTACACGATCGGTCCAATTTTTAAGCACATTATCGATTGTGTGCAGCTGTATTTCACCAATGGCTTCACGAATATTGTCCTTTAAAGCGTCAATTGTCTCTGGCTTGTCGGCGTAACATTTATCTTTGAGGGCACCCCACAAATAATAGTCCAACGGTGTCAAATCGCAGCTCCGAGGTGGCCAAACGACATCAGCTCTGCGGCTGATAATGCGATCTTCAAAAACAGGGCGCAAAACATCGAGTGTAGCTTCGGCTGTGTGGCACGTAGCGCCGTCCTGTTGAAACCAAATGTTGCCAATATCCTCCTCTTCAATTTTTGTGAACAAAAATTCGTTCAACATGGCCCGATAACGATCGCCATTGACTGTAACGGCCACTCCTTGCTCATTTTCAAAGAAAAATGGCCCAATTATGCCTCTGGACCAAAATCCGCACCAAACAGTGACTCGTTTTGGGTGTACCGGCTTTTCAATGTATGCGTGCGGGTTTTCTGTGCCCCAAATACGACAATTTTGCTTGTTTACATACCCGCCAAGATCAAAATGAGCTTCATCCGAAAAGATGATTTTTTTGGCAAAATCGGCATCTTCTGTAAGTCGATCGCAGGCCCACTCAGCGAAGCGAAAACGCATTGGATGGTCAGTTGGCTTCAACTCCTGAACCAATTGGACTTTGTATGGCGTCATACCAAGGTCTTTATGCAAAATTCGTCTCAATGATGTCTCCGAAATGTTCAATTGTTGAGAACGACGGTGAATTGATGTTGATGGCGCTTCACGCACACTTTCTGCCACAGCATCGATATTCTCGGGTGTACGCACTGTTTTTGGCTTTTCACGCTTTGGTTTATCGATGAGGATGCCAGTTTCTTTCACTTTTTTCACAAGATAACGAACATACGGAGCTGACGGTTCTTCTCTTCTTCCAAAAACCGTACGCAATTTTCGCACACATTCTGCAACATTACCATGATTTTCAAAGTAATGTCGCAATATTTCCCAGCGTTGTTCAAGCGTATACACAACCATATTCGCTCAGCGGAAGGATAAAACTAATTATCTGTCAAATCAGACATGAGCTAAGTGTTACCATTCACGAAATAAGCACTAGTTGAAAAAAAAAACTTTAGATGGCGGACCCTATATATATTTCTAAAATGGATGATTTGAGAAAATTGTCAGGTTTGCTGTGAACAGTTAAAATTTGACCAGTTTTAAAATTAAATGTGCTACATTGAAACTCACTTGTAAAGTTCCCCCTTATGAAGTTTTCATGCTTAAAGTTGTTTTTACAGTCTCTTGAATATTGAAATCCAAAAATCCCCCATATATTCCATTTTATTTTATTTTATTTATTTTGTTTATTTTATTTATTTTTATTTATTTTATTTATTTATTTTATTTATTTTATTTATTTTATTTATTTTATTTATTTTATTTATTTTATTTATTTTATTTTATTTATTTTATTTATTTATTTCTATTTTATTTATTTTTATTTATTTTTATTTATTTTATTTATTTTATTTATTTATTTATTTTATTTATTTTATTTATTTTATTTATTTTATTTATTTTATTTATTTTATTTTATTTATTTTATTTTATTTATTTATTTTATTTATTTTATTTATTTTTATTTATTTTATTTTATTTTTATTTATTTTATTTATTTTATTTATTTTGTTGTTTATTTATTTTATTTATTTTTATTTATTTTGTTTGTTTATTTATTTTATTTATTTTTGATATTTTATTTATTTTATTTTAATTTTATTTGTTTTTATTTATTTTGTTTATTTTTTATTTATTTTATTTATTTATTTATTTTATTTATTTTATTTATTTTATTTATTTGTTTATTTTTATTTATTTTTATTTATTTTATTTCATTTGTTTTGTTATTTATTTTATTTGTTGTTGTTTATTTATTTTATTTATTTTATTTATTTTGTTTATTTTGTTGTTTTTATTTATTTATTTATTTTGTTTATTTTATTTTATTTTTTTAATTTTATTTTTGTTGTTTATTTGTTTTTATTTATTTTATTGTTTTTCCATTTATTTTATTTATTTTGTTATTTTATTTGTTTATTGTTTTCATTTAATTTTCATTTGTTTTGTTGTTTTTATTTATTTTGTTATTTTATTTATTTTATTTATTTTATTTTTTTATTTATTTTATTTATTTTAATTTTTTAATTATTTTATTTATTTTATTTATTTTATTTATTTTTTTATTTTATTTATTTTATTTATTTTATTTATTTTATTTATTTTAATTTTTTTAATTATTTTATTTATTTTATTTATTTTATTTATTTTTTTTATTTTGTTTATTTTATTTATTTCATTTAATTTGTTTATTTCATTTAATTTGTTATATTTTGTTTATTAATTATTAACGCACTAAAGGACTTGTACGGGACAAGATCTGTAAACTCTTGCCGCACGTTCAGAAGAAGAGATGAGGCTGGCCACTTCGACGCTTCAGAGCAGGTTAGGAAGGAAGGGGGAAGGTGTATTCCTTGAGGAGGGGAAATGCCTTGAAAAAGGCAAACGATTTCTTGCAAGGAGCTGGTGAGGGTGAAGAGAAAGTCTCGATCGGTTTTCAGGCCGGGTGAAGATGCAGGCGAAGTAGCTAGAAGGCGTGTTGAATCCGTGAGAATACTCTACTTTTTTAGAATTGCACTCGTCGTTCAAGTACTTCGGTGCGATACCGTGCGGCGAATCGGGCAGTTTGAACTCGTGAATATTTCGCGAGCTGCCGTAGATTCTGTCAATCTTGGATCGACTTGATCAAAAAATTAGGATGTGAACCACGACCTCCTGCTTGAATTGAGCCTATTGCAATCTTCACCTATTTTTTATTAAAGAAGCCAAAATTATTACAAAGTATGTCATGGGGGTCAAAGTAGGACAGGTGATACTTTGCCGCCGAATTACAGAAAAATGCATTGTACAAACATAAATTGAGTAAGGTTATTCGATTCCGCGGGTGCTAATGAACAGATCAGAAAAGATCGTTTATTTAGATCAGTCACCGCAGCCGCAGGAATCGCTTACAAAGACAGACAATTTTAATAGAACAATAATTTTTGACAAGTTTTTGTGGATCGGAGGGGCTAAACCAATGAGAGCCCGCTCTGCTTTCGGGACCGTCGCCGGGAGCGACCGTAGAAGTGGCGGGGGTCGGAGAAATGTCCCGTTAGTGGCCAGTAGCGGCTCGGCACGAAAACGACATTCAGGGGCGTAGAAAAAGAAGACGATAACGTGCACTGTTTATCGTTCACTTCCTTCGACACCCCCGGAACTACGCTTATCGAAAGCCAATATGAAATGAAATGGGGCGTTTGCACAAATCCTCATTTTGTGCAAACATAGAGAATTGTATCTTAGTCGCATCTCTATCGGGCGTTTGCACAAATCATTATTTTGTGCAAACATAACAAGACAGGGATGCGTATCTAGTCGCCTCCCTATCAGGTTGTGGTCGGGTCGTCTGTGTGAGCCCGACGAGTACTACGTGCGAGCTCGATAGAGGATCGTATCTAGTCGTCGCTCGTTCAAAGCTGCACGAACTTAGTAGTTGATTACGTATCTAGTCGTATCCCCTACCAAGTTATGTACTGGTTTGATGTTACGCAAACGGAGGGTATTACAAACTTGATTTTCACGTCTGGTATAGGACTTTAACGTACACTTTACAATTACAAGTTTACACGATTTTTTAAGTTAACAAAAAAAAGAACATGATATATATGTATGTATAATAATGTGTTAGTGCATAACACAGAGAACTTATAAAGGGACAAGTTTTTAAATTGCAGATTATTCTTTAAAAAAAAAAATTTAAATAGTAATAGTATGATGTACATAACACATAATGTATATGTAAGTTCAAAATGTAATATATTATGAGTGAAAAAAGCAACTTGTTTTTATATTTTGGATGACCTAAAAATGTAAGTTAATACATAATATGAAATTGCATAATACATAATATAGTGCTTGATACAGATTAAGAAAAAAGAGGAACAAGTTTTTGGATTGTAGATAGACAAAAAAAAAATTATACGATAGCTCCTATGCGATGCTCTTATAATCGTTACTACTTAAAAATGTCATTCAGGTATCTTTTAAACATATGTAAACTTACATTAAATATATCTACACCAGAGGTAAATTTGTTTTGTAGGCGAGAAATCGGTGGATGTTTTTGGCAGTTAGTCACGAAATAAATTGTTGCAGAATATATTTTGCCGAGTATGTTGATGAGGCTCTTCGAAGTTGATTAGTTGCAGGGGTGCACAGCAATCTAACACGGAATAAATAATTTTAAATAAAAAAAGTTAAGTCAGTTATTTTTCTTCTGTTTTCTAGGGTAATTATTTTAAGTGTATTTAGCAAGAACTATAGTTTATGTTTTAAATTGGGACGTGTAGTTTGAAGTTAATAAAAAGTAGAAATTTGCGCTGCATGCATACAATATTTTTTATGTGAATAAGATAGTATGGGATCCAAACCATATAAGTAATGTTTTTTTTTTTCAGGGGGAAGTTCGTGTAAGCAAGAAGGTGTTTGACACTGAAATAGGGCAGAAGTTTGGTGGGCAGGCCTTGTGGCATCACGTCAAGTGCTTCGCCGAGAAGCGCTCGGAACTCCTGTTCTTCGCCAGCGGTGAGATGCTGCCCGGGTTTAATTCCCTCACCAAAGAAGACAAGGTTATGCTTAAGAAGGAAATCAGGTAAAATTATACATATATATATATATATTTACTTGTTTTGTAAGAAAAAGTTTGTTTGCCCCACTAAAAGCTTTCAAACTGAACTCTGATTTTTGTGTATGGGATTTTTAGGGCAACTCACTATTTCCATCTCACAACTTCAACTTGATGTTATATCAATAGTAATATCTGTCTGTTTTTATATATAACATATACTATATTTATATATTTATACCAGTTTACAATTTGGGAGGCGGGTATGGGTACCGCCGTCCCGGGAACCAGTTATTTGGTGACCAACACCTCTGCCATAGGTCACCCCAAGTGGTTCGCTATGTTTGGTGATTTAGCAAGGGTGCCCGGGTTCATAGGGTGACGCTTGTCCAGGTCTTGGCTGCGGATGAATCTATTCACCAACTGCATGGCGTGCCAGATCGGGAGAGGCCTATATGGAGAGACCTCTCCGGCTGGACTCTCTCGACCCATCGCCTTGCACTGCAGCGGGAGGGGTGGATTTGTACATCCGTCACTCCTGGACACACTGACCACCAGATTCCTAATTTTTTTCCTTCCCAGAACTTCTTTCCTTTCCTTGAAACCCTCCACACAACAATTCCTAAAGATGATATAGGCCCCGAGGGAAATTATTTTCCTCAGGGCCTCCTGTGTGGAGTTAATGTAAAAAAAATGCTATGAATTTGGATGGCGGAATAATATTCAATATACTGTAATTAACACAGTGTATTAACTATAAGTAAAAGGTGATGAAGAAGGGACATTGAACAATCGGTCATACTCTTTTATAGTCCTTTCTTTTCACTCTGTCATTCATGCTAGATGTCAGTTACACGGTTGTTAATTAAATTTAATTGTTAATAGAGAAGGCTAGACCATATTGTTTGTTTCATATTACATTAAAACTTTGTTTTTACGTTTTTTAAGGGGAACACTAAAAAACATATGTAAAACTGAGGAAATGAAAAATGTATGGAAAAATTGTACAACTTCCTTACTTTGAAAAACCATGAAACCACATTGTCATTATTTTGATCTGAAAAATCTACAAATGTCTCTTATCTTCTCCATGTATTCCTGTATTCCGATATTTTCCGTAGTGGAAATAATATCCGATTTTACACACACATGTCGAAAATTTAACACTCTCAAATGAATTTGGTGACGAAATTATCACAACCTACGAGTTTCGTAATTTTAACTGGATAATACTTTTCCTGAGAGTCAAATTTCCTACACAACATTATTAAAGGCGATGGTTTAACCCCACTGGTGAGTACTCGCTAACTAAACTTTTAACTAGGCAGCTGGAGGTGGTGCCGACGCTCTCGTCGTCTCTTTCTCACACATTATTGTTCCATATAAATTGAATGAGCGAGAGAATGACTTCCGTGTTTCCGACTTACTATCGTAATGCGGCCATGGGGTGATAACCGGCGGGCGGGCGCCACTCTCGCAGCGGCTAGTTTTAAGTGGATTATCTCATAATTTATGGTGGTATAATAAAATAATGTTGACTATGCAGAAAAAGGTTCGGTTCAGATAGTCCAATTTTGGTTTTAGTCGATATTTTCACGTAGAGTCGGCATGAAACTGACCTAAAACCGGGGCAGAAATTTTTTTAAATAATAAATTGGAGGAAATATTTATATGACAATATATGGAAAAAATGGGGCCGTGTGTTTTTGACATAAAAAGTGAAAAAAGTGAAATAGGGATGACGTAAAACCGAAGTTTTACCGTAATTAATTTTCCAAAATGAAAATGAATAGTTTAAACTTGGATGAAATCTACGGATTTAATAATTAATTTGTTCTTTAGTTCCTCTTTCGTTTTTTCTGCACCGATAACCTTGTGGATCTGTAACTTTTAGGCTGGCTTAAAATCAGAAATATTTTTTATGTTATTGTCTTTAAAAATATTAATACCTATTGATGTATATATTTATTTCAGTGGCATGTCGGCAGACGAAGTACCAATTAAGAAATTGAAAGATGAGCCGATGGATAAAGAAGAGAAAAAATTGTTTGAGAAAGAGGAAAAGACTTTATTGGACCAAAACAAATTCTTTTTCAAATTTCGGTAAGAGCGTTTTTCTTCTTCATTAGCACGTAATGATGGCAATCATACTTACTTTATTTCAAGAGTTGTTTTTAAGCAAACAAAAAAATGAATATTAATTAAATGTATTAATTAACGGGGAGAGGGACGTCGGAGAGTTATTATTTATTAATTCAAAATAATGATAGTATTATTACGCAGTACGATAAACATAATGTTTTTAAATAGAAAAATATTTTATAAATTTACATAGGCTTAGTTAGCATTTATCAAATACTAATCAGAAATATTTCTTTTTTCTGACCGTTCCATTGTATGTTTTACAAAATATTTAAAATACGAATATGATTTTTAAAGTGGAGAAAAGTATGTTTAATAATTTGACGTTGCGTTTTTGTAAATAAAAGTAATATTTCTGATTGGATTTTGATAAATGCTAAGCCTACGTAAATTTATAAAATATTTTTCTATTTAAAAACATCATGTTTATCATTTTGCGTAATAATACTATCATCATTTTGAATTAATAAATAATAACTCTCTGACGTCCCTCTCCTCCTTAAGTTCAGTATCCATTATTATTGGCAAGGCAGTTCGAATCCTAGTTTTACCAAAATCTTTTTTATTTTCTATCTAATATTTCAATATTTTGAATGTTTTTTCTTCATGCAGGGATGGTCTGAAGAAAAATCTGGCCAAATCGGAAATGAGTTACGCACTAGAATATAATGGTCAACAGATTCCTGCCGGTGAAGACAGGGTGTGTATAATTCATTTTGTATATGAGGCCACTAGCACGAGAGTTTAAGCCCCACTTTTTCATAAATTTAGGTATGTATTGATCTAATCTACACCTATTTCTGTAATATTATTAAAAAAAATCGTCAACCCTCATTTCCACAAGAAAATGGCAAAAATTTGCTTTGCAATAGTGGTCAAACTATAAAAAACGCTTCCAAATCTGTATTATTCTAAAGACATCCACATAAAAAAAGGATGATTATGAAATAAAACCTTTACCTGCAAACCAAATTATTACTTGAAACCACTCTTGCGCTAGTAGCTTTATATTATGGTGAGGATATTTAATTGTTGTTGTTTTTTTTTTACCTAGTTGAAATTCCTTCCTTCTTTAGATTCTCGATCGCTTGGCAGATATAATGGCATTTGGAGTTCCTTCTCCGTGCAATGTCTGCAAGGGAGGTCAACTTGTGCTTGGGACAAGTGGCTACAACTGCACAGGTAAGATAACATAAATGTCTAAATATGTATGTACAAAAATATTATAACGCATGATCGGAATTTCTTCTCATTTTAATAAATAAAACTTCCCTTTCCTGGGACACAATGAAACATGCTTAAATTATGTTAACTTAGAATATTTAGTACAACCATTAATGGATGGGGTGAGCTTGTTAACTTTCCCCATACACAACACATTCCATTCACGAAAAGGAATCTCGAAGGACACATTCTTATAATTATACATAGATGCAATATAATAGAGATTCTTGCTTGATGTTTAAACATACTTTGTACTGCTACAGGTGACTTGACTGAGTGGACCAAATGCCAGGCCATGACACAGACCCCCAAAAGGAATCCGTTTAAGGTTCCCGACACTCTGAAGTCCTCGCCGGCATTTGCCAAATACAAATACAAGCCAAGGGAGAGGATCTTTAGCAAAGTTGCGCCAACAGTTACCATCAAATCTGAAGCAGAGCTGATCAAGTAAATAATATATTCTAATACTTATAATTTACTACTTACAATTGAAGGTAATATGTTTGTTAGTTCTCCCTTTCCTAGTCGGGTTGGGGATCTATTGCTTCGAAAAGGCATCTCCAGGCGTCCCTGACCTGTGCTACTTCAGTGATTTCAGTCCATTGCTGGTCCAGTTTCTTCTTGCACAGCATCTGCTATCTCCAGCTCAGCTTCCCTCTGCAATTGCTGCCAGTTGAGCTTATCACTCTACCCCATTTGTTTGTGACATCAAATATGTAGGAGTCGGACTATGGTAGTGGCTCCATACTGTGTTGAAGAATTTGCTGATTCAGCGACAGCCTAGAGGCTGCCGCCTTTTACATCAGCCATTCTGAGGAGTGAAGAAATGACAATGTGTCAATTATTACGTAGAGTATTTATTGACTGAAATGAACTAAGTTTACGCCTTAGATAGTACAAATAATACATTGTCCCACTCTACGGTTGATGAGGGGCCTCTATTGAACTCTGCGAAGGTGGCAGCAGAAATAGGAATTATTCCAAATTCTAATGTCTTCTGTTGAATTCGACTGCTGCGTTGGCGATCCTGGATATTGGCCACCGGCGGTTGTTAACCCAGCGAACCCCCCACATCAGCATATTAGGAGACATTGACTTTTTGAATTCGGGAAATTCATCACAGCGCCTCGTAAATGTGGCAACAGGGCGTGTGCACTGATTTATCTGACTAGTTTATTAACCTTCTCAAATATGTATTTTATTAAACATTATTATGTTTGCTTTTTTCTAGAACAGAAGTAAAGAGACCCGTTCCTCCGCTGAAGAATTTGGATTTCTTTATTTACGGCCTGAGTACCAAAGAAAAAGAAGCGTTGAAGATTAGAATTTTGAAAATGGGAGGTAACGTGCCCACTAAAAGCAATAAAACTCTAGCTGCCGTAGTGTCCACTGCCAAGGAGATTACGAAGATGAATGATAAGATGGAGGAGTTCAAGGAAGATGATATACAAGTGATCGAGCCGAGCTTCTTTGATGACATTAAAGAAAATGGAAGTGTAGCTGATACTATCGAAATGATACGGGAAAAGAATATTGCCGATTGGGGATCCGACGTAAGTAAAGAGCAGTTATTATTACCAGCAACCTAATTAAACTTGTAGACCCCACTTTGAAATAAGCCCTAAATCTTATGTAGGCCCAACTTACAGGCATAACCAGGCGGAACCATAGGTCCTTTCTACAAGTGTAGATTGTAGGTCAAAAGGTAAAAGTAAATCTTTCACTGTATGCAAAACACATGCTTTCCAAATACATAATGTGTTCTTAAACTTAATTTTTTTTTCTTCCAAATATGTGCTTAAAGTTGAACTTTTACTGTTGAAACATTTTTTCGATGGAGATAAACACATATTAGTAGTTACAGTACTAATATGTTAATAAATATTAGTGGATGGGGGGGGGTGGGGGTTGTTATTATACAGGATGTCTGGGGGTAAAGTTCAGTAACTTCAGTAGGTGGGAGGATAAATAAAATAACCAATAAATGTTGGAACATCGGGAAAAGTTATTTATCTTTTTACTTGTATTATCACATAGAATCACCTCCCGAAGTTACTGCACTTTACCCCTGGACACCATGTATATTTTTGTATAATGTAGAAAGTATTTCATATTTTTGTTTTGCCTCCAGCCGAAATCACGTATTCCACAAGACATAGTTGATGGAAAGTCTATCCCGAAGTCATCTTCAAGTATCTACAAGTCTAAATCCGCATCGGGAACAACAAAGATCAAAGTCAAAGGTATTTTTGTGTATTGCATTATTTTATTTTATTTGTACTCTCCTCACTGCCATGAATGCATATTAGAACTAAAAAATAATATATTTCGTAAAATAATAATGTTTTTGTTTTTAGGGGGCACTGCTGTGGATCCTGACTCCGGATTGGACGATGTGGCTCATGTTCACAAGAGCCGTGACGGAGTGAAGTACTCCGTTGTCCTCGGTTTAACTGACATTGTGTCCAAGAAAAATTCCTTCTACAAACTCCAGGTTTTGGAGGCTGATTCTCAACGCAAGTATGTTCCCACTACTTATCGATTAATTACGAAAATGTGCTGTATGAGCTTAGATTTTTTTCTTTGCACCCGGTTCTGGAAACAGACAGTTCCCGGTGGCTACCTCTGTTTCTCTTCAGTTTTTTTATTCTTATTCAATTTGCTCTATTGTAGGTTCTGGCTCTTCCGATCATGGGGGCGAATCGGTACAAATATCGGCGGTAAGAAAACAGAGCCGTGCAGCAGTCTCCACGATGCCACAAAGAAGTTCGAAGACCTGTTCTCCGAGAAAACAGATAACGAATGGAATTCTGATTTAGGTGACTTCACGAAGGTAAATCTATTTGAATGGCATCGAAATCAAATGACTCATCTCTTGATTCTTGGTAATTATGCCGTTTTGGTTCTGCTCAGGTCCCCGGCAAGATGTACCCCATCGATATGGACTATGGTGACGATGAACCAATTAAGGCGCTCAGTGTGGATGATCAGAGTAGCTCGCTTCCCAAGCCAGTTCAAGGACTCATCCAGATGATATTTGATATCGAAGTCATGAAGAAAGTGCTGTTGGAATTTGAGGTTTGTAATACGATGCATTGTTACATATAATTTTTTTTCCTCTTTTTTTTATCTCACTTTGTGAGAACCTATATTGTATTATGTTGAAATATCACAAGTAATTTCTCACATCAAAACGCTCTGCCTTTCCAGCTGGATACTGAGAAAATGCCCCTGGGAAAACTTTCTCGCAAACAGCTTACTGCTGGATACAAAGTCCTCACCGAGGTACAGAAAATCTTGAGCGATACTAAGAAGAAAGATAACAAAAGTAACAATGCAAAAATCATCGATGCTACTAACAGGTAAATTTTGCAATTACAGCGGTTAAATGAAATAATCAATTTGTAATCCGCAAAGAAGTTGTTAAAATCTCTCGGTTTTGCTTGCAGATTTTATACGTTGATTCCACACGACTTTGGCGTGGAAAATCCACCATTGCTCAATGACGAAGAAATGATTAAAACAAAGACATCCATGCTGGATAACCTGCTGGAACTGGAAATAGCCTACAGCATGATGAAATCAGGTGCGCCAAGATAATATTACATTTAATTAAATTTGTACTTAATTTAATATTATAATATGAAAGTCTCTTATAAGGTTTTCCAAGAGTCCCAACTGTTATCCCCAATTGGGGTATGCTGTGTGGGGAGGTGAAGAGGAAGGTTGGGAAGTACCGGACTATTCAGATCTTTTTACCAAACGTGACTTTTGCCATTTCTAGTAATGTTTCAATTCTGAATTGTGGTTTTTCATCAGGCTATCTTCCACCCTGGATTTTTCGAGAGTCTTAATAATCTTTTATGTGGGTTCCAAAATAGGCATTTTTTTCCTAAAACTAACATAATGTATTAATAATTCTATGTGATTAATTAATGTTTTCCAGGATCCGACGCCTCGGGCAGCCCGCTGGACGCGCATTACATCCAGCTGAAGACAGAGATCTCTCCGGTGGATATTGGCAGTCCCGAGTACCAGATGGCCTTCAAGTACGTGCAGAACACGCACGCTTCCACGCACAGCGGGTATAAACTGGAAATATTGCAGGTGAGTTTGTACTAGGTATTTATTCACAGAGAAGAAACCACTGGTCATACAACGAACCAATGAATTTCTCACAAAGGCTGGAGGTACTGTCGTTAAGAGCTCCGTTGTAACCTCTCTTTCTGTTGCATGCGTCATTAATGAGAAAGAGGGAGATGTTACATGGGAGCTATCAGAGAATGCCTTTATTTTGTAATACATACAGAAGACTTGAATACTTTTTATATTTCTGCTTGTTTTTTTTATTGAGTTTTCAGATATTTGATAAAATATACATACAACCCGATCTGTAAGATTGTAAAAATTTTACAACCTTGTGCTTCTTATCGTTAGGAATTTATTTTACGAGGTGTGTATCGCTATTGCTCTGAGGAGCTCATAAATCAAGATAATGAAAATACTGTATTCCGATGTTTCCGTATGAAAATGCTGTCAGCTAATTTCTAAATTTATGCAAATTACTGACTATGATAATAATAATAATAATAAATGGATTATTTTTATAGCGCCGTTTTCGTGAGAAAATCACCTCAAAGGCGCTTTACAACATAATTTATCTAACTTATAACTTATCACTTAAACTTATATATAATAATTTACATATTAGATTAATTACTAATGGCTTACAGCTAAGATTAGAAAATACCTAATTCAGACTTATAATTAGTGACTTACATCTAAGACTTATATAGATAGCGACTTACAAGTAAGGCCTGTAGCTAGTGACTTTTTTTTTTTTTTTTTTTGTTGTATAATATTAATTATATACAGTGGGAACTTATACCCGCTAAGCCACTGCAAGTAGCTTGTCAGCAGGAGTTTATTTCAACAATATAATATAATACAACAATAAATTACAATCATCATACAAATGTAGGGCAAAAATTATTATATTTAGGCGCATGCATCTTGTGCTGTACATAAGTTGAGAAAAAAAAAAACTTAAAGAGAAAAAATAATGGTAAAAGCATTACAGATTTGTTATTGAGATACTAGAGTCCAATCTTATAACACCGATTTAAATAATATTATAAAAATGTCAATATCATAAAAAATATCAAAATTATAAAAGTACCAATATTATAAAAGTATCAATATTATAAAAATATCAATATTATAAAAACATCAATACTTTTTAAAATATCAACATTATAAAAACATTCATATTACAAAAATATAACTATTACGTAAATATCAGAAATATCAAAGCATCTGTAAGTATTAAATAGATTAAGAAATAAAAATTTAAAAGATATATACATAAAACAGCAGTACAGGTTGGTTACAATGAGGATAGACTTAAATATAATAGTAACACCGTAACAGTAAGTACACCAGATATCTAGGAGCTATACAACCATGGAGACCGTCATATTTGTTACCATCAATACACAAGGTTACTTTCCAAAAGCCAACACTTTAACATCAGTGAGAATTTCATCATAGGACAATTGTTTTTAAATTCGTACGGCAATTTGTTAAATATAAATGGTACAATGTATTCAAGGGTTCGTTGACCATATTTATTTTGAAATATTGGCACTATCATTCCTATATTTTGTGTGAAACGTGTATTGTGTACATGATCCACCACTGCCTTATACGGACTTAGATATATGTTGCAGAAGAATTTTATGCCACAAAATACCACGAACAGGTAATACATTAATTGATTTGTACATGATATCAATGTCTCGCCTTTGGTTAAAAACTGTTTTACTTACTAACAATTTAACCATGGCGTTTTGAATCAGCTGTAAATGTTTTATGTTGGTCTTACAGGAGTGTCCCCAAGAAGTTATACCATACCTTATAGTCGATTCTGCTAGAGACAAATAAATTAGTTTCATAGTTTTATAGGCACATATAATTTTACCTTGTGGAGTCTTCCTACAATGGCTCGAAGTCGCTTACAGAGGTTGGAAATTTGTACGTCCCATTTCATATTACAATCCACCGTAACACCTAGATACACGTACTGGTTGACTAATTCGATACTTGTACACGCGCAGGGCTGTTTGGTATTATTGTGAATGCAATTAAATGAATGGGATATGATTACAGGTGCCTCGCTGTACCTTGTATGCGGGGATCTTATATGCATCAATTTCGTTTTTTTAGCATTGATTATTAGACCAGAGTCGTGTGACCATTTTAATAAAGAAATAAAGTCTACCTGTAACAATTTTATTGCAGTATCCAAATTTTCATGGGATATTATAAGTGCTGTATCATCAGCATATACATAATGTTTAACAAACGAGAATATTTTGTTCATAAGTGATACAAAGATAATATAGAGCGTTGGACCTAAAATTGACCCTTAAAACTAGTGATAGAGGCTTACAACTAAAATATTTACATTTCGGACTAAATTATGTACAAAATGTTACTACTTACAAAATCAGAGCATAACCTAATATTGAACAGCAGTGGGGCGAGTATGTATGTGATACATCACAGCTGCATTTGTATGCTTCTGATCAGTTCGAGGGTAATATACATACATATACGAGTATATCATATTCTACATGTTAATAAAGATGGTAATGCTAGACACATACCTTTATACGATTAAATTTAAAAATGTTATGAGCGCCAAAAGAAGAAGGAAGTTTTTACCGATATTAATATTATGTATATGTTTTATTATTAGTTTTATGACATGGATACAAAAAATGTATTTAATGAGTTATCTGAATTTAAAGAAAGGCATAGATATTAAATAAATGATATTAATCGACAATCAATTACGCGCATTAAGAAGATTCGTCACTCACAATTAAAACAGATTAAGGTGTTCGGCTCCCACTGACATTGTATATTGGTAGAAATTTCTAGGGAATTTAGTATTGGACATGGAAAATTGAATTATAGATAAACACAGGAAACAATGTCATTAACAATGTATGAATGTGTTCACAAATTTATGGAAATGAGTATCTGAACAGATGAGTTTTTAGTTTAGCTCTAAATTCTGACAGACTGGTTATGCATCTCAATTCCATAGGGAGTTTGTTCCATGCCTTAGGGCCAGATACTCCGAAAGCACAATCACCAAACTTAGTGCTCGGTTCGCGTTCGCGGTTCTTTCAGCCTTCCGATAGCAGATGATTTCGCTGATCTAAGAGTTGACTGCCTTATGATGCTCATAGAATATTATTTTGGCTGTATTTTTCTTACATTTAAATCATGGCAAGTCATGTATTGCACACAAAACACAATCATGCTGGAATAAAATACTTCTGTTAAACTACAATTTTTTTAATGGTAAAATTTGTTGCTTTCAGCTATTCAAGGTCAACCGAGAAGGCGAGGATAAGCGCTTCAAGCCTTTCAGGAAGCTGCCCAACCGCAAGCTTCTGTGGCATGGCTCCCGAGTCACCAACTTCCCGGGAATTCTGTCACAAGGTTGGTTGCCTCAACTTAAATTTTTTTCCCTTCACACCACTGAAGAGGTAAACCGACAGAAGTGCGTTGTAGACGTGTTTGTGTGCACGAAGTGAAGTCAATTTTATATGACTTCAGGTGAAATTGAGCAAACGTTTTCATATCAACAAAATTCTTTCTTGAACAGATGATCAATTTCAGCAGCCTTCTGGGACCTAGTAGTCGAAAGTTCGTAATTAATTTGCCACCATTAGTTTTCCCACAAGTCAATATAGATCACACTCCTAGGAATTTTCTGTTCAGTGATTTATGTACATAAAACAATATTCATATTTTAATTACAAGTATAAAACGAATTCTCCTTTAAAATAACCAATGCCCTTAAAAAATATGGAGACAGCTGATATCAAATATTACCCCGTTGAGTTTTCTCTTGAAAAAGGAGATCCTATTTCAAACTTACTATTTAAGATGGTGTAAAATGAACTGGTCTCATTAGCTCAGTTTGTAGAGCGGTAACCGCGTTAAGATAGGTTCGATCCCCAGATGCGACTGATTTTTTATTTTCTCTGGTTTTTTGCAGTTTCGTGTTCCATTTAGGATTGGTTAGTATTATCTTCTTCAATGATTGATTATTTAAGATTCTAATAATGTTTTTGTGGTTTCCAGGATTGCGTATTGCGCCCCCCGAAGCCCCCGTCACTGGCTACATGTTCGGGAAAGGCATTTACTTTGCCGACATGGTTTCCAAGTCTGCTAATTATTGCTGCACCAATGTCAGCAGTCCTATTGGTGTCATGATGCTCTGTGAAGTGGCACTCGGAGACATGTAATATACTCTTCTCTTTCACTATAACATAAATATACCTCATAAGTAAATGGTCACTTTAATATAACGGTGTTTAGCGATTCACATTGCTTATTGTAGGTAGGTCTTTCCTAGAATCCAAAGTGTTGAATGCTCTGTTCAATCAGTCGGTTCGACTCATCAGACTTGGCCAATCTGAGCCATATATAGGACTATTCAAAATGATTGACTCAATTTGATACCCCCTGAATTTTATGTTATATGTAAATGATCTACATAGTAATAATTAAAAGAGGAGGTCTGAATGTTTTGAATCCCACCGATCACTCATAGTTGCGCAAATGACCGCTAGAGTGTTCGCGCTGCCAAGCAGCCATTTTGTGTCAGTTGTGAGTAAACTGGCTACCATGCATCACAAGGTTTTCTATTTTCGTGAGTTTTATAGACCTGAGTCGGCAACTGTAGTGCAGCGGAATTTTTCGTTTCCATTTTAACATTGAACCTCCAACTAGAAAGGGCATTTGTCAATGGTATCACTAATTAGGGGAAACTGTCTTTGTTAAGGAAAAAGCCCGGGCTGACCACGTGTATCGGAGGAAATGTGCGAAATTGAGTCCATCTTGAATAATGCCGTATTTCAACACAAACTGGTCATTCATTGTACAGGATGGTGCAAAACTACCGTTATTGTGTGAATGTGTAACAACTTTTTTTATTTAATGGTTAATTACTATTATTATTTTTTTGTTATACCGTATATTAATGGGGAATATTTTTGGCTTAAGTGTGAAAAATTATATCCCGCAAGTGGTGGCCATTTTCGGCTTCGCACATTCGTGCTCTTTCCAGTACATTTTGCATAACTTTTCTTAAAATTTCCGGTGTTATGTTGTGTTATGGCTTGAATTTCATTGCGAATGTTTTGTTTTAGCTGTGGTATGGTCGCTGGCTTATTTACGTATACTCTTTCAAATAACCCCAAAGAAA
Source organism: Halesus radiatus (assembly GCA_022606495.2). Lineage (NCBI taxonomy): Eukaryota > Metazoa > Arthropoda > Insecta > Trichoptera > Limnephilidae > Halesus > Halesus radiatus. The sequence goes on along the minus strand of JAHDVE020002932.1, from coordinate 14,975 downwards.
ACAGTCTGGCGCTGTTAAATCCGGTGAACGTGGGGGCCAATTGAAATCACTTCTGCGCGAAATAATGCGTTCGCCAACCAGGTCCCGTAACAGAGCTATTGTGTCCCTTGCAGTGTGGGCTGTGGCTCCATCTTGTTGGAACCACAACTGTGGATGGTTTTCTACAGCTGGCCTCAAAAAATTGTCCAGCATCGTTCGATATTCAGCACCATTAACCGTAACTGAGGCGCTATGTGCATTTTCAAAGAAATATGGACCAATGATCCTTTCAGACGATACACCGCACCAAACAGTACACTCAAGTGGGTGTAATTGTTGCTGATGAACTGTTCTTGGATTCTCCGTAGCCCATATCCTGCAATTTTGCTTGTTTACGTAACCATTCAATTGGAAATGGCTTCATCGCTCATTAGTAAATTGTTAATGAAATCGCGATTTTCTTCTGCTTTTTGTCGGAATGAAATGGCATAATCAAGCCGTTGTTGGTAGTCTATCGGCTTCAATTCTTGCAGAAGCTGAACCTTATACGGGAACATGTGCAATGTGGCCAAAATCCTCTGAACGGACCTCTGCGATATCTCCAGTTGTGCCGAACGTCTTCTTGTTGATGTTTCTGGACTGTCCTGCACACTATCCACAACACGTTGGATATTTTCTTCCGTGTGGACCGTACGTGGTCTTCCGGTACATGGAAGGTGTCTTACTGTACCATGTTGTCGAAAATTTGCAACCAGGCGGTTTATTGTTGGTGCTGAAGGTCCAGTACGCACATTAAAAAAACGACGATAAGCACGCTGCGTCAAAACAATTGATCGTTGATTTTCAAAATAAAATTCAACAATTGTTGATCGCTGTTCTGTTGTGTAGTGTTCCATTTCAAATTCCCCAAGTTCGCAAAATTCTGAAATAAAAAATATAAATAAATTAAAAAAGTTATTAAACATTCAAACCATAACAGTAGTTTTGCGCCACCCTGTATATGAGCTTTGCACACACATGACATGTTTTTGTACACTATAATTTTTATTTTATTTTTAACATAAAAAAATGTTCATAATTTTCTAAGAACTCTTGGATTATGTCAAATATGGAATGTTTGTGATGTATGACTGTTTCGGTGCAATCTACAATCTTTAGTTAATGTTGAATTTTATTCTTGCAATTCAGTTGTGAGTGGCAAATTACAACAACAATGGCTAAACAGCGCTTTTTTTTGGTATAATATTAATTATATACAATGGGAACTTATTCCCGCTAAGCCACTGCAAGTAGCTTGTCAGCAGGAGTTTATTTCAACAATAAATAACAATCATCATACAGATGTAGGGCAAAATTAGGATATAGAGGCGCGTGCGTGTTGTGATCAATGTACATAATATGGAAAAAAAAATTAAAAAGAAAAAATAATATTGGAAACAGCATTACAGTTTTGTTATTGAGATACTAGAGTCCAATTTTATAACACCGATTTAAATAATAATATAAAAATATCAAAATTATAAAAGTACCAATATTATAAAAATATCAATATTATAAAAATATCGATATTATAAAAATATCAATATTTTTAAAATATCAACATTTTAAATATCAACATTATAAAAATACCAATTTTATCGGCAAGTATTAAATAAATTGAGAAATAAAAAAAATTATTTAAATACAACAGCAGTACAGGTTGTGGTTACAGTGAGGATAGACTTAATATAATAGTAACACCACATTTTTTCTAATGATACCCACAGTTATCAAGTAAATATACAATCAAGGAAACCATCATTTGTTCAATAGGCAATGTAAGAAAGAGCAAAATAGCAGATATCGAGGAGCTATACAACCAAGGAGACCGTCATATTTGTTACCATCAATACACAAGGTTACTTTCCAAAAGCCAACACTTTAACGTCAGTGAAAATTTCATCATAGAGCAATTGTTTTTAAATTCATACGGCAATTTGTTAAATATAAATGGTACTTATTGTGTTTATTGCACACTTCTTCTAATGTCTAACATTGATATTTATCATGTCACATTAAATGATCATTGTGTATTCCAGGCACGAACTGACCAGTGCCCACTACGTGACCAGCCTGCCCCCGGGCAAACACTCGGTGAAGGGCTGTGGGCGCACAGAGCCCGACAGCAAGCAGGACCTGGTGCTGGACTGCGGCACCGTGGTGCCACTGGGCACTCCCCTCAACAAGCCCGCCCAATCCTCGCTGCTCTACAACGAGTACATCGTGTATGACGTCGCGCAAGTCAATGTCAAGTACTTGTTCCAGATGAAGTTCGTTTACAAATTTTAATTTTGTTGTCCATTCCATTGTGTTAACCAATTTCATTAATAAATTGTTAACAACTTTTTATTTGATATGTTTTCCATCATGTTACCAAGTTTTCTATATAAATTGTGTATTTTTTTATTAATGTTCTTTCCGTTGTGTTACCCAATTTTGAATAATAAATTGTTATTTTTTTTTTTTTTAAACGTTTATTATGCGTAACAGATTCTAATATTACCCTGTCCATTACCATATTATTGTTTGTGATTATTAAAGTTGTTGGATATAACATTTATATTGTGATTATGGTTATGGTTATGGTTAATGCCTCACCACTTTATTATTTGAAGTTGATTCAAATAAACGCTTTAAATTTGTAAAATAATTGTATTAGTATTTCTGACCTTCCTGCTTCCTATATCCGGACACTACGATGTGTGAAGAAAGCTGTTTTTCATGACTGGCAGTGGCATTTTGATGAAATGTAATATCTTCTCTTGAATTTCTGATTGAACCCCCAGTTAAAAAGACCACGATCCGCCACTGCTCCTAGGCCCCAGACAGGCCAATGAAATTGATTATTAAAGAAAGAATTTCGATATTTGATCAATTTCACTAAAAGGAAAAATTCAGTTTAGCTCTTCGGCGATTTCTACACATAAAATAAACGATAACATGATGACATGGTAAAAAAACATCTAAAACTTTGAATTGAGCTAAAAAAAATTAATTACTATGGCAACACCCATTCTAGAACAAACAATATTTTAGGTTCAAATGTGATGTTATGTTTGACTTACGAATTTGACAGATTGACTGGCCGGAAGAAATGACTCATTCACCGCTGGCTTTGTAGTATGTAAGATTGATGTATGCTGCTTTTTTTTTTAATTATATCAATTTTTAATTTTTTGTCGGTGCGAGTAGTTTGAACAAACTATGGAATTTTCTGGGAGGAAATTATTGCATAGAAAAGCGGCTAAATCGGCGGGAAGGAATAAAATGACGTTTTTTTTCAGATTTTGGAGCTGTCAAAAGTTTGAACGATTATTGTGGAATTTTTGTCATGGGTTGCTGTAAATGTTGTGATTTTTAAACCTTCCGACACTTGTTTTAGTAAGGATTATCCATTTATTTAACCTCTCCGATTCGCGTAAATAAAGGATTACGAAATTTCGTGGGCGATGGCAAAAGTTTAAGAAAAAATTCCTCCGAGAGGGCCGCGGTCGGCTTTTGTAGGTACTTTTTAAATATATACTCAGAGTCTATTATTTTTCTTTCATTGGCAACACATAGAGTATAAGTTCTCCAGAAACTCAAAGGAATCTTGCGGTTGAAAATAGAACCAACGCAGAACTCGAACGGATTTGAATTTTTCCTTACTGAATTAACATTAGTTCTATTTCTTGCCAACAGATGGAAACCGTAATCGATCCGTATCTTCGATACAAAATTTTCAGTAGTTTCCGGAGATTTTTTTAAGATTGCGAGTGTCGATCCGCAGCTAACTTCGTTTATCTGAATTTGAATTACGCCAAAATGAGCCTTACGGTCGCTTAGACTCGAGGGAAGAGTGGTCGTTTTTCGCTTGCGAGTGACCGGTTCGCGGCTAACTTCAGTTGTCTGAATTTTTTCGGTATTTTTCCATACATTTTTTTGGGACATTTTAATTTGACCCATTCTGATCCTTACTTTCTTTAAAATTCTATAGGCGGAACGGTCGATTTTGGCCTGCCTGCGAAATCACGTTCACGTTTGAGCGAATACGATCCTTCGGGTGTTTCGAATCTAGGGGGCACTAAAGGTGATTTTTGCCTGGCTGACAAAGTCTGGAAAAAGAGACCCCATAGAACAATAGGGTCGGCCTTGCGTTTGGGTCTTACCAATCATTCTCAGTTCTCAATCATTGCACAAGCAACATCTTCATCTTATTATGATGATAATATGAGATTTTCAAATATTGTCGGCTTATTCTTAACCCGAGAATGTTCATTTTTTTTTTTTTAAATATATTCATATATAGAAAAATATTAAAAAATCTTTTATCCTCAAACAAACCATGGCTTGCCATTTTACAAATTCAGAAAAAAACATTCAATAATAGCTTTTGCAGTAGCGCTTGGCGGTTTGCAGCAGTTAGTTCACACAAGTTTTACAAGAAACGGAGAATGAATCACACTGTAGTAAGGAACTAAACCTCACCCCCCGGACAGTTTTTTTTTGTTATTTTATGGCTTTCACCCATTAAGGGCGATCTAGGCCATGTTTAATCAGTTAGATTTTAATAGTATAGATTGTTCTTAAAATTAGTTACTTTTAAACAGGATATAATATCTGGGCAAATAAAATTGAAGCTGATAATTTACAGTGTAAATTTATGTGTTTTTAATCCCCAATGACTTAAATTTTAATGCCATTTTTATAAATATATTTTGCTAATAAATTGTTAATTTGGGTGAGTTGAGACTTAGAAGGCAAGGAATACCGGTAGGGAGTTCAATTTTAAGTTTTACCAATTCATTCATAAAGTTTGGAAATTGGTCATTGACAGGGACACTCAAAGAAATTATGATCCAGAGTATCTTCTGACACACAATCACAGTAAGGCGAGCTGACTATGTGGAATCTGGCGAGATGACTAAGACAGGAAGTGTGACCTAGTCTCATTCGAGTTATGGAGTAAATATATTTTTTGGAATGCAAGTGTATTTATGAAAGCAGGGCTTGACAGGAATAAAAGGTTGTATTAATGAGTACTGATGACCTTTTGTTAGAGAAGCCATTTTCCATTCAGAGGACCATTGGAGTTTGTATTTACTTTTTAGAATAGGGAAATAGTCTCTAACTGGAACAGGAATATCATTTAACGGACCGTGAACAGTGGCTTCCTTAGCAATGGAATTCGCCATTTCGTTTCCAGTATAACTGATAATTTGCGAATGAGACGAGTGAATGCAAAATTTGTTTCCAGACTTTTGACTGACAAACACAAGGAAAATCGTGTGTCAGTTTGCACGGTGTTGAAGGATCGTCTTAAAGCAGATCTGGGCTTCTTGGCCAAAATTAAAACTGGAGATGAAAGTTGGGTTTATGGATATGACCCTGAGATGAAAATTCATAGTTCCCAATGGAAAACGAGTGGCTCTCCTCGCCCTAAGAAAAAAACAAAGTCGAATGTCATGTTCATTGTTTTTTTTTTAGTGCAATCAGAGTTTGTTCCACGGGGAACAACTGTAACCTCCGAATATTACAAGGGCTTACTGCAACATTTGCGAGACGATGTATGGAGAATGAGACCATAAAAATGGGCCAATGGCTTCCTCCTTCACCACGACAATGCGCCGTATCACACCTCGCTTCTAATCTGCCAGTTTTTGTCTGAAAAAAAGGTTTCTGTCTGTCCACATCTGCCTTACTCTCCAGATTGTTTATCCATGTGATTTATGGCTCTTCCCAAAAATAAAACCCATGCCAAAAGGACACCATTCCCGGCATTGAAAGGGCCACGATGGAGCAGCAGAAGTCCCTTCTGAAAGAAGTCTTCCAGAAGTGCTTCCAATCATGGAATCAACGTTGGGATAAGTGTAAGTGCATCACTAGGAAAGGAGAGTACTTTGAAGGAGATTAATTCAAATTTGATGTAAGCTTATTACTTTGTAATAAAATTATTCACCGTATTTTTTTATCACACTCGTATAACATTCATGTTCGCTGCCATTTTGTACTATGTAAGATTGACACACATCACCCTTTTTGTACGCGAATAAAGTACAATTGACGCATAGAAGTGAGCGGCACCTGGGAAGACAACGATGCAATCCCATGGGAGTGATCAGCAACGAAGAAGTTAACTCAATTTTTAATGTAGGTAATTTTTTTTTCAATTTTTAAGTGTGCGTTTCTTCCACATAGATTTTATTTTTATTTAATATCTAAGGATGGCTTCTTTAAAAAAAAATACGAAAAAATAATAAGTTTGAAAATTTAATTTCTTTAGAAAATAGGATGTGAAATCATCCCCTTTCAGGAATAATCACTAATTTCTATATACCTTTTGGAATTGATGTGAAAAATGTTAACTTGAACCAATAGTGCATTTTTAAGGTTTCATCATTTTTCCTTTTATGTAACTGATTTCAACCTCGACCATCTTGGTGTTGCTATTTAAACGATTGCAGTGCCATTCATTTTTGTATACTTTTTTTTGATAACCTGTGATTGCTAGTTGGGAATGGCTCATGCGCTGGCTGCAAACTGTCTTTTTTTTTCTTTTTTTTATATGAATAACAAACAAGAGTCCCAACTGCTCCCAACCGTCTGGAGCCAGTGAGACTATGGCATTCCCAATTGGGGAATGTTGTGAGGCTGAAGGTATTGGGGAGGGGAAGGAGAGAAGGGGAAGAGGGAGGTGGGGGAAATACCTGGCTATTCAGATCTGGTCACCAAACACGGCTAAAAGCCATTTCAAGCAACTTTTCAATTCTGAATGGTGGTCTTTCACCAGGGCGATACTGAGAGTATCTTCCACTCTGGAACGTGCGCAAATATACTATATATTATTTTTAAATGAATTAATTGTGAAACAACACAAATTAATTAAATAAAAATTACTTGCGCACGCCGGGATTTGAACCCGCGACCTTCGGATTCGTAGTCGAGAGCCTTACCCCTCGACCATGGAGGCCGTCAAGGTTAAATCTGATGGGTTTCAGAATGCACATAATAAAAATTAAAAATTTCGAGAGTATCTTTAATATTCATAAATATATTGTAAACAAACAACAGTACATAAACAATTATTAAATTGACTTCAGTTATCCTCATCTCTTCTTCAACAATAATTCAATATCAATATTATGCTGTAATTAAGAAATATGAGGTGCTGATCAGAAGATGCAAACAATGAATCATCCAAAGGATGCCAGAAACCTAGAATAGGTATTTTTGCCAAGTAATGTCTGGAACTTTGTTATATTTGAAAACTAACAGAAATCTTTAATCTTTATCTTTTTCACATATACCAGCATCGAGCAGCGTAAAACGTATAGTACAGGCCAGGCAGTATTCACATTACACCGTGCGGCAGAGCAGATTCGAGTACAGCTGTCAACTGAGAGTTAGCATCTGCCACAACATGTTTGAGGATTTTATAATCCTATTCCCATATTTATTTTTATTTTATAACCTAAATTCCCTGACCAATTCAACCAATTTATCATTATCCATTTTCTAGGTTTTAGCAATATCTGCGTCTAGTGATGCCAACTGACGAATATGGCAGTGCTAATGGTGTGTTCATACTAACTGCGCAGGCGCAGATGTCACAAGCAAGTCAAAATATTCTAGCCGACAATCTCGGCAGGTGCCGGCCTGCGCATGTGCAGATACGTTACGCTTACGGACGCTGCAATATGACTGTGTTCTTAGATAATGTTGTCGTGTACTGTTCTGCACTGCGTGGTGCTGGTAGATGTGAATAGACCTTTAGAAAGTAACGATCCTGCTATTTGAATCCTTTATTTTAAATGTAACCCTGTTCATTTGTGTTCATCACTTTATTACTTAACCTTCCAGTATCCAACATGGCAATCAATGTTACCTAGCTTTTATCTTTAATTTTTCTGTAAGCTTACAAAATACCAGCCTTAAATTTTAGCTACATATTTCTAAAATATATATTTTTACAACAAACTAATTCAATAAATTTTATAAAATACCACAATAATTAAGAAAAACGTGTAATTAGCGAAAAATTTTAAAACTCTGTATTAGAAACGTTAATAAAGTGATGTACAAAAAAACAGGTTTCCGGAAACTTGTAATTATTAACCGTTATTAAGGTTACTGCTGGATACAGCACAGTAGTAAAAAGTATGTGGTAATATTTTTTAAGTATCCATTTATCCTCCAAATTATTTAGTTCGCTGTAGTACGAATTTAACATTTCAGTGTGCAATAAATTTCTGAAGTAAATAACAACGGTTTCTTATGCATCTAATAAGGTTGCCATGTCACTACATACAACATTAAAGTGTTGATAATTTGTCTATTTATTATACATATGTATTAAACATAAATAACATAAACTCCTTATGCTAAAACATCATAAAAAATATGGTAAGTCATACAATTTTTTTATGCATCTTCTGCCTAATTTTTCTTAACATGGTAACGTCTCGGACTGTGCATATTACATATATTGGGCGAGAGGGACGTCGAAGAGTTATAATTTATTAATTCAAAATAATGATAGTATTATTACGCCATACAATAGAGATAATGTTTTTAAATAGAAAAATATTTATTAAATATTTTATAAATTTACATAGGCTTAGTAATTATCAAAATCTAATCAGAAATATTACTTTTTCTGACCGTCCCCCATTGTATGTTTTACAAAATATTTAAAATACGAATATGATTTTTACAGTGGAGAAAAGTATTTTTAATCCTTTATCGTTGCGTTTTTGTAAATAAACATGACCAAAGATTTGTAATCCGCATTATAAAAAAAATAAAAAAAACATTAAAGTTACATAGTGTTCATAAAAAAATTAAACCACACACTGTTCTTTTTTTAAAATTTATTTTATCGAAAAGTTACAGAAAAACCTTCACAGCATTTTTAAGGATATTCAACTTTTTAAATGTTTTTGTAAAACATGTGTAGAACGGTCAGAAATGTGTAATATTTCTGATTATATTCTGATAAATGCTAAGCCCATGCAAATTAAAAACAAAATGTAATAAATATTTTTCTCTTTAAAAACACCATGTTTATAGTATTGCACAATAATATTATCATTATTTGGAATTAATAAATAATAACTCTCCGACGTCCCTCTCCCCTTTAATATGCATTGCTAATGAAGATTTTAATAGTTGCCATCGATCATAAAACATTAATAAAGAATATATTATGACCAATGACCATTGAAATGAACAGAATGATGTCTCTTTTCGCATAGTGAAATGTGCAATTCATAAGTAATAATAGTTGTACACACTAAAGAGATAATACACTACACAATAGAAATGCGTTCCATGTCGATGTGAAAGAAAACCAGTGTCTCAATGACAATACCTTTTGGATACTAGCCCCAAGAGAGCCAATGAAAATACGCTAATAGCTTTGTCTCTCTTTCGCTGCCTGACAGCGTATATCACCATTCCATTTGATTCACATCAATTGAAAAAATAGTGTTTGCTACGTTCTCACTTCATCTATGCAATAGAATGCCCGATGGAATAAAAGTACAATGTTGAATCGGCTCTAACTTTCATTCTATTCTATTTAAAATATACCGTAGAATAGAACCGTGTGAGCGGCAGTTGCTATGCAAACGCCACCCTCTGTGCACAGTACAGTAATGTCTATGGTTATGTCAAATAAAAAAAACTTTTTTCTTTGAAGATTTGCTGCATCACTTTGAGCTCTGCAAATACAAATTAATTGAAATAGAGCAAGTGTGAATGTGCTACAATAAGGAACTCGAGTGAAAAATATAATGGGTTTAAAAATATATATTCGTATATATATATATATATGTATATATATATAGAGATCCCCTCTCGTACTATGTTGATCAGGCGCGACGGTACGCCAGGAATTTGTTGATCCGGAGGAATTTGTTGATCCACCCTAATTTGTTGATCCAATACCAAATCAGGCATATAAACGTTGATCCAAAAGATCAACTTTCGTCACATAGATTTTGCTGTAAACCACGACCATTTTTCCATCACATATACATTTTACACTTTTTCCCTTTGTTGATCCGATTTGAATGAACCAATCAGGGGGCTGTGTTTATCAAAGGCGTGCACGTGGTTCTTCACTGTGCTCATTTGTTGATACGATTTAAATGAACCAATCGGAGTGCTTTGTTATCAACTGGTTCTTAACGAGTATAGGTACCGCCGCCCCGGAACGATTAGTTGAATTAACACTACCTTGACGATTTTTTTGCGAATAACGCACAAGAGTCCCAACTGCTTCTAACTTGAGAGATTCAATTTCGGAGGCAGGCGTAGACACCGCCACCCGGAAACCATTTAATGGATAACCAACACCTCTGCCATAGGTCACCTCAAATGGTTTGTTACATTAGTGACTTAGCAGGGGTGCCCGGGTTCTTGCGGGTGAGGTTTGTTCAGGTCTTAACAGTAGAGTATTTATGAAATGATGAATGATTTTTCTATGTGAATACTGCACAAGAGTCCCAATCGGACAAGAGTCCCGACTGCACAAGAGTCCCAACTGCTTTCAACCTGGTAGATTCGATCTAGGAGGCAGGTGTAGGTACCGCTGCCCGGGAACGATTTAATAGATAACCACATCTCTGTCATAGGTCTCACCAAGTGGTTAGATTCGTTTGGTGAATTAGCAGGGTGCCCGGGTTCATGGGGTTTAAGTTTTTGCACGTCTTAACAGTAGAGTTTGTATGAAATGATATATGATTTTTCTATGAGAATTCCGCACAAAAGTCCCAACTGCACAAGAGTCCCGACTGCACAAGAGTCCCAACTGCTTTCAACCTAGTAGATTCGATCTAGGAGGCAGGTGTAGGTACCGCTGCCCGGGAACCATTTAATAGATAACCATATCTCTGTCATAGGTCTCACCAAGTGTTTAGATTCGTTTGGTGAATTAGCAGGGGTGCCCGGGTTCATGGGGTTTAAGTTTTTGCACGTCTTAACAGTAGAGTTTGTATGAAATGATATATGATTTTTCTATGAGAATTCCGCACAAAAGTCCCAACTGCACAAGAGTCCCACCTGCACAAGAGTCCCAACTGCTTTCAAACTGGTAGATTCGATCTAGGAGGCAGGTGTAGGTACCGCTGCCCCGGGAACTATTTAATAGATAACCACACCTCTGTCATAGGTCTCACCAAGTGATTAGATTCGTTTGGGGAATTAGCAGGGGTGCCCGGGTTCATGAGGGTTAAGTTTTTGCACGTCTTAACAGTAGAGTTTGTATGAAATGATATATGATTTTTCTATGAGAATTCCGCACAAAAGTCCCAGCTGCACAAGAGTCCCAACTGCACAAGAGTCCCAACTGCTTTCAAACTGGTAGATTCGATCTAGGAGGCAGGTGTAGGTACCGCTGCCCGGGAACTATTTAATAGATAACCACACCTCTGTCATAGGTCTCACCAAGTGGTTAGATTCGTTTGGTGAATTAGCAGGGGTGGCCGGGTTCATGAGGGTTAAGTTTTTGCACGTCTTAACAGTAGAGTTTGTATGAAATGATATATGATTTTTCTATGAGAATTCCGCAGAAAAGTCCCAACTGCACAAGAGTCCCAACTGCACAAGAGTCCCAACTGCACAAGAGTCCCAACTGCTTTCAAACTGGTAGATTCGATCTAGGAGGCAGATGTAGGTACCGCTGCCCCGGGAACTATTTAATAGATAACCACACCTCTGTCATAGGTCTCACCAAGTGGTTAGATTCGTTTGGTGAATTAGCAGGGGTGCCCGGGTTCATGGGGTTTAAGTTTTTGCACGTCTTAACAGTAGAGTTTGTATGAAATGAAATATGATTTTTCTATGAGAATTCCGTACAAAAGTCCCAACTGCACAAGAGTCCCGACTGCACAAGAGTCCCAACTGCTTTCAACCTGGTAGATTCGATCTAGGAGGCAGGTGTAGGTACCGCTGCCCAGGAACCATTTAATAGATAACCACACCTTTTTCATAGGTCTCACCATGTGGTTAGATTAGTTTGGTGAATTAGCAGGGGTGCACGGGTTCATGGGGGGTGAGATTTGTTCAGGTGTTAACAGTAGATTATGTATGAAATGATAAATGATTTTTGTATATGAATACCGCATAAGAGTTCAGACCGCACAAGAGTCCCAACTGCCTTCAACCTGGGCGATTTAATTTGGGAGGCAGGTGTAGGTACCGCCGTCCCGGATTTAATGGAAGAGCAACCCCCCTACCATAGGTCACCCCAAGTGGTTCGCTACGTTTGGTGACTTAACAAAGGTGTCCTGGTTTATGGGGGGTGAGGTTTTTCCAAGTCTTAAGAGGAACGGCTGCGCTGCCTGTTTCATACATAACTTAATTTTGGATTTAAGGCCAAAATACCCATCGAAACTGAATGATGTTTTTTTTTTAATTAAAGTTTTAGTATATTATAATAAAACAAATATAAAACTTTTTTCCACTTTAATTTTTATTTGACCGTAACCGGGTTTCAGCTCATTAGGGCCATCTTCAGACTGGTCCTAACGAGCTGAAACCCGGTTACGGTCAAATAAAAATTAAAGTGGAAAAAAGTTTTATATTTGTTTTATTATAATACACTATAATGGAATTCCACCATGTATTAACAGTTTCAAAAATAGAAATATTAAAAAGTTTTAGTAAATATCTAGTACGGATGGTAAGTATTATATGTATTTTTGTTTTAAATTATGAAGAATATGCCATGAGAAAAAACAAATTTTCTCAATTTTAGAGGCAACTTTGAAAATTATTAGCGGGTTTATTGTTTTTTTTTTTAATTATTATATTTGCTATGTAAACATGATTACGTAAATAAAATTATAAAAACAATACGTTTAAAAAAATACGTTTTTTCGGGTAGATATTTTACATCATATGTACGGCAACTTTGTGTTCCAACATAAATTGGTCGGTTTTAATTTAATGTAATGTCCACCATAATGCTTATTTTAAACATTTTTTTAAATATTATATTTCAGTGTATTTTAAGAACACGGGGCAAAACTTTTTTTTTGAATCACCGCTAGACCACAAATAATTGTTTAAATGCCTCTAAAATGGCAAATAATCAATTCCTTTAATGGCCTCTAATCAAATAAAATTGCTTAAATGGATTTTACTGTGTTTTGTGACTAGATCTGAATAGCCAGGTAGTTCCTCACATTCCTTTACCCATCTTCTTTCCATTCCCTCTACCATCAGCCTCACAAAATACCCAATTTTGGGGTACAATAATCTTACTTGCTTGGGCGGTGCTCACAAGAATAAAAGTTAGTTAGGTGCGCTGTTATTTGTTTTCATTATTTAATGTTCAAACGACGAAACGGTTTTACTAAAATTTATAATAAAAATAAAACCGGGAAAAATACATTTTAAAAAATGTATTTAAAAATATTATTATTAAACAGTGTTGGCGATAAACCGTTTTACTAAATTTTATAATATAATTAAAACTGTGGAAAAATATTTAAAAAGAAAACATTAATAAAATCGGCACAAGTTGGATTTGAACTGTAACCACCGTAACTAAACAATAATTTTGGCGACCGACTTAACCGCTCACCTAGTTGTCTGTTGGCGGAAATTGCTGATTTTAGCTATTTATAGTAATTAATTGTAATTTTTGTTAAAAATCATTGATTATAAATTTATTGTTTGAGCACTGTAAGTCATATGATTTTTGTATAAAAATTGCTTGAAATGGCTTATGCCGTATTTTGTGACCAGATTTGAAAAGCCAGGTACTTCCCCACCTTCCTCTAACCCATCTCCTTCTCATCCCCTCTGCCATCAGCCTCACAACATACCTCAATTTGGCATGACACAGTCTCGCTTGCTCCAGAAGGTTAGGAGCAGTTGTGCGGACCCTTGTGTGCTGCTCACATGAATATTTCTTTGTTAAGTATCGTTTAACTAACTTTAGCAAAAAAAAAAATTATCTTGTACACAATTTTGATTGTAGGGCTACAGAAAAGTATTAAATATTAAAAAAAGGGAAACTCTAATGCAGGAATAATCGCAATGATTAGAATTACAAGTTGATAATAGCCTAAAAACAACATTATTTAAATAAAAAGATTTTTTTAAAGTACATACTAATAAGATTGTTTTAAGTTTATCTAACTAGCAATCACACCGTGTCCCCAAAGGGGTGGGCAGAAAGGGCGAACCGCCGAATAACTCGATCTTGGCACACACTTCTTGATTTATTCACGTGCCATGACTTGGGCATCCTCAACTACTTCTATCATTTAATTTCACGTCATATATTATACTTTCAATACCTTTTCTTTCATTCACTCTACATACCCAAACCATCTAAGTGTACGCTTTAATCAGCCTTTCAATATTTCCAGATCTTCAATTTTTTTAACACAGTCGTATATATTAAGTTAGTTTAAGAAACATAACTTACATATACCTCCGTAATTATAATTTTTAGTATTATCTCTGGGGTATGAGATAATAATAGTAATAATAATAATTTGATGATTTGTATAGCGCCGCTTTTGTGAAAAATCACCTCAAGGGCTCTCTAAGAGAATGCAAGAGAAAATACTATAATTATTATTAGGTCATTCATTAGAACATTATTTATTTCATTTAGATATGTTTGATGTCGTTGATGACAGCTTATTTAATAGTTTTATGAACATGATCAAAAAATATAAATTTTATAATCTAGCTCAATTGAGGGCAATATTTGCAAACATGCAACATTCCACTACTATAATTGCAAAAATTAACCTTGATTGCCATTTCATGGAGAAAAACTCTTTTTGGGAGCTTTAAATATAAATCGTTTATATGATTGTTCACGTAAATGATTCATGTCAAAATATGGTGAAACTTTAAAAACCGGCTTATTCCAATTCTATTTAGCTTCCAATATAGAAGTAAATATCACCTGTATGCTCATTTAGAGTATTCATCTTATTGCAGCGAATTGA